>JAIPRM010004352.1:0-23171 GCA_025469315.1 Stegophylla sp. TES_Ste_2020 | reverse complement strand
TACATATTTTTTTATACAATTGTTTTACATATTGTATTGCAGTTATAATGATAATATATTCTTATATTATTAATTTCCTTTGTTCAGAATCGTTTTACTGAAGAAATGATTTATCGTTTCTTTAAAATTTAATACGCCCGTCAAGAGAATACCACCCGTCGTGCGAAGTTCACCCATCGTGCGAAGTATGTCCGGTTTTTTTTTTTAACAACATTAAAAAAAAAAATAAAAAATTCTAGTTTTTCTACCATCACCAAATTCCTTCCTAGGATGAAGGAATTTCGTCTCGGTCGAGAACAACTGCTATATAGATTTTTTTTCAGGAAATATTTTGGCAGAGATATTTTTACCGTCCACCGTCTGCTAGTGCCGCTGTCTCGGTGAAAACACAGAAAACGCGTTCTTTTTCCGGAGAACAACATTTACACCTACGTGTATACATTAAAAATAATATACAGAGTGGATCGCCGTTCGACTCGCGTACGAAATGTGACCGCGTCCGCTGCATAGCGTAAACGTACAAAGTCATCGCGCCTAAGTACAATAAAAAAAAAAAAAAAAAAACCAGCGGCGTCTCATACTTCTTTGCAAATATATTATATTGTGTTATGTATACGTCGTACGATATTTAACGCGCAGTGAAGTGACTGAATGTTTATGAATCATCTATAGCGAAACCGGAGTCATCGCGTCGTGGTTCGGGTTTACTTTTTGTCTTTTTGTCTTTTTTTTTGTCCCCTCGTCTCTTTCACCGTCCTAATTTATGGTCGAACGATGACGTTATTATCATCATCATCATCATCATCATCATCATCATCGATCACCGTTGTCGTCGCCTTCGTCATCGCTGCTGCTGTTGTACAATTTTAGGAAACTCAAACACACCTTCGTCGACGAACACCCGAATGGGGTAATGACGATATTATTAAATAGAACAAACACGGTAGCCGCGTGTGGGAGAAAATCGTTGTACGTCTTGTTTTGGCTGGCACACGCGTCGTCGCCAAAGTCCGCTCACAGCTAAACGTCCGATTCGGTAGTACATGTAAAAAGTCACTGCGTGTAGAACGTCGTCTACAAGTAGTGCGAGTACAAGTAGTGGTCTACTACTACTAAATAGCGTCTGCCAAATGAGGTTTTAGCGCCGGAGACCAAAACAAATTGAGCCCGTTACGTTCAAAGTGAAATCTCTCCTAAATTTTACAACAAGATTATGTTTACACAAAAAAAAAAATGAAATTATTGTGTATATATATATATTTTTTTTTTTTTTAACACGTCATGCATACGTAGCTTGTATATTATTTTGAAAATAACTCACCTTTTATATTTTACTTTCTCATCTCCAACACATATTATTAACTATAACATGTCAAAAAAATTAAAAACTTATGAAAAATCATATATTAATATAAATAAATTTACAGAGGTCTTTGAGAAATATTTATTTTATTTCTACAGCTTTTTTCTCAAAAAGTGTATTGTTCAAGAAATGGCAAGTTTAAAACACTAATAATGTATTTCATAGAAATAAACAACAGTGTTGAATATTTAAATCAAAAAATACAAATCTGGTTTCAAAAAGACTCTCTTTTCTTACCAAACGAGGGCAAGTAATTATCTTTGTTGATAATAAACCGCTTGTCACCATCAAAATAAATAATAATAATAATAATAATGAAAAATGTTTTAAATTCATATTTCATTGGTGATCACATCACCGAAATAATTTAAAGTAGAACATATTATTATATTTTATTCCATAAACAGATACAATGACGCCTGCTCACTATTAGTCCCGAAGCCTGCACCCAAATACGCGGATCCCGTTATTATAATAATATTTTGACGTATTTTGCATGTGTTTTGACCCGCATTTTCGAACACGCAATTGTAAGAACTTAATTCGAAAACATACTTGTCCTATTTATAATTAATCTAACTCATTAGTAGTTACTAACTCGAGTACTAAAAGATTTCGATCACTAATTGTTGTAAATTAATTATATAAAACATGAAATCAAATTTGTATCATTTTATTATTATACTTTTAATTAGTCACCAACGTATTACGTGATTGTTATGAATCTATGATTATACCAGGAAACAATTTATTCACACAATTTTAGAATGTAATAAACTATAATGTGCATACCTATGAACATTTCGACTATATAGTTCTTGATTAAATGTTAATTTTGCAAATTCATAATAATAACTAAGTACATTGGTAACAAAATATGTGTCTTTTATTTTCCTTAATACTTAATTTTGAAAAATTTAAAAACTACTCTTTCGAATTCTTATTTCAATACATCGAAATTCACAGAAAACTGACCTCGATAAAATTTCACAGTTAAAAAATGGGGTTGCTATTTGAAAAAAAATGTTTGTATCGCTATATGACATTCTCAAGGTGTCATGATACAAATTAGTTATGGAAAACGCGGTTTTTATGATAATTTAAACATTCCAAAAAAAAAAAAAAAAAATTCAAATTATTGCATTTTTACGTCCGAATAAGCTTCAAAATTACTCTGAATATGATTATTCATACATAAAGAAAAAGCGTATCCAGTAATCTTACATGAAGATACTATCATGACTAAACATGCTATCATAGTAATGAGTAAAATGTATGTTCGTTTTTTTCATCTATACTTTACTTTTCTTATCTTTTCTTAACTTTAATTTACTTTACTTTACTCTGCTCTACTCTACTCTATTTTACTCTTTTCTACTCTTCTCTACTCTACATTACTTTACTTTTTTTTTTTTTTAATCCAATAAATAAAGAAAAAGGAAACAGAAAATTATACTGAAAATAAATCATTTTTGACAAAAAAAAAATTGTTGGAAAAAATATTTCCAAAATTTTTCATGTGTCAAAATATTTCTCATATTATTTAACCTATCTACGTTTAAATTTGCATATTATAGTTTGTATTAATAAACAATAGATTCCGTGTCTTTTTTGCTAAAATTTTGAGAATTTTGAAAATTGACCACTCAAAAGTACCATCTAAAGGCGAATTCTATTTCAAAAAAATTAACGTTTGAAATATTTGGACTAAATATATTCCTATAGTAAAACGTTGACATAGGTAAAAAATAAAAAAAAAGTGTGCACTTCGCTCGTCGGGGAGTTCTTCGCACGTAGAGTGGGATTCTCTTGACGGGTGTATTGAATTTTAAAAAGAAACGATAAATCATTTCTTCAATAAAACGATTCTGAACGAAGGAAGTTAATAATATGAGAAAAAAAAAAAAAACGAAAATTGATTTTCATATCTTCACATACACCTAATGGAATAATCTATAAATAATTTCGTGTCGCCCAAAATCGTCCAAAATTGTATTACAAACTGAAGTCTGATGGCAGTATACTATGAAAATATCATAGTTTTGAGCAAAGTGGCTTTTTCATAATAATTGTTTTAAGCTTTTTATGTTTCTTATAAATTAAACTAATAAAAAAAATGAAATCTCCTTAGTTTTTTATGTGGAATTTAAAAAATACATTTTGTAACACTAAAATGTCAAGAACTGACTTAAATGGATATACGATTTTTTTCGCTCAGTAAATTAACATATATTTGAATAATATTTACTTAAGAAAAAAGCAGTATGAGCGCCACAGGGGGTGTTTGGGAGACTTTGCCTTCATAAATCTATCACTTAAACTCGCCTGGATGTCTTATAAATTGCCTTAGGTCAATATCATTAAAATGTTCTTAATCAAACAAATTAATATTTTAGCCTTTACAATAGACAAGTATAGTTTCTATAAAGAGCCGCTTATAGCTGCAAAAATTGTGTCATTCCTCAGCGAAAAATACTTGAAAAAAATATATAATTTTTGCCTTTTTGCTAATCACGGAATTAATGACTTATGCGACAATTTGGCTTAACATTTCAGTGTAAAAAACTTATTTTTAAATTTTTGGTGTATACTGTCATTAGCCTTAGGAAGATAATATAGTGATATCATAATAAAGTTACTATAAAACCAATTAATTGTATCGATTATTAGGTAATATAAATAAAATAATAAAGATCAAACATTTTATTAGAATACAAACATTGTATTTTAATCGATTAAATTGAGTTAATTTTTTTGAAATTTTACTTCGAGTGCAGTCTGACTATTACCAATCCGTTTTTGAACCGAGTTCAGTTCGGTTATAATTTTGTTTTTTTTTTCTCCCAAGTACAATTCAACCTCTCCTCCATGCATGAGGTATGCTGGCTATATGGGACGAACTGACGTTTACAACGACCGTTGAATATTCGTTGTTATTCGTTGTTCTTCAAATCGCTAAACAACAATTACTCCTCGTGGCAATAATATGATGGCCCAAATTGGGTTAGTTGAATATAATATTTTTATGAGTCAATATTCGAAAAACATACAACGGTAATACTTTTATAATAATAATAATAATAATAATAATAATATCATCGCTTTATAACACGCGTCGAGTAGTGAGACAAAGAAAATGTAATATTCCGTGCGTGTCGAAAGTATAAACCGATTCGGCGGGCTAGAGGTCGCATAGAATCCGTTAATTTTTCGCGGCGATATGATTCGGCGTTAGAGCTATACTTGGATATTTTCAATAACCATATTTTTAGGTTTATTCGAAATTAGTGTAAATTGTTACGTGGCTTTGTCTGTCGAGATGAACCGATAATAACCGCGTAAAAGTATAAAATCGTTATTACGTTCTTTTCTATGGCGGAACAAATTCGCCCGGAATATTCCATGAATGGATACGCGTTTGAATTGTTTCATTTTATTTATTTACTCGCAATGAGAAACATCCAACGTCGCAACATCTACCCGGGCAGCCGGGGCAATGCTCCGGGAAAACGACTCTCACACTATTTGTGTGATCCCTATTTAATTACGGGGATACTTGATACTAATTATCAGGGATGATATTTAAAATTTTAATTGTAAATTATTTAATTTTAATTGTCACCATTTTAATTTTATATTTTGGCTTGAGGACAGTGAGTTATAAGTATATCAAACTACTCTAAAACTGTAGCAGCTAGTGTAATATTTTTTACACTGTCAGTAACTGTCACGACCCTTTAAAGGTCCTTTTCGAAATTAAAAATCCGGACATACTTTGCACTATGGGTGTACTTCGCTCCTCGGGTGAAATTCGATGAGTGTGATAAATTTTAAAGAAACGATAATTCAATAAAGTTTTATAGTTATTAATAATATGAAAATAAAATATTTTGTGCTCTGCCTGTTTTATTCTCCAATATTGACAGAAAAAATTAAAAGAAAAAAATCTGATGATAAAAAAAGTGACAAAATAGTTTTTCGCATTTTCAAATTTTCCTTTCACCCCAACATTTGCCATAATGTCTATTTATACTTAATTTTTCATACAGTTTCGATTAAAAAAAAAAAAAGTTTTAAAGACGTATATGTCAGATTTTGGGTAGTTTTTCCCAAATTCTGGATAAACTATTGAGAATGCCGATTTGAGAATGACCTACCAAAAGTACCTAATTTTGGCGAATTCTAATTCAAAAAGTTGCTGATCGAAAATTTTGTACTATATATAGTATTTATGTACGAAAACGGTTCACAAAATAAAAATAAAGTAAAATAAACATCATTGTAGGAACATTAGCATCTTCACTCTACTCATAATCAAAAATTATTAAAAATTATTTAAAAATTTTATGTAGTCAAAATCAACTATCAAATATTGCTTTAATCAATATAAAAAAAAAAGAGATCGGGATTTAGAGTTGAAAGGAAACAAATTAATTTAAAAAAAAAAATCAAATCTGAAAGCTGGAAAGAAGAAATTTCCTTAAAAATTTACATTATTATTTTTTTATTGTTTACAATTTATTACTTTTTGAGAATATATAATAAACTTTTTATTGTAAATTGTTGTCATTATAAAGTATTGGTATTTATTAAACGTTTACATTGTACTTTTAAATATATTTTTTGATCAGGATTAGTTTAAAGTGAATTGTAAGAGGAATAATAAGTAGCTTTATGAGTGCTGGTTAACTGATGTTAATAACTTTTTTAATTAATCAAAAAAAAAAAGAAAAAAAAGTGAAATTATAATATTAATATGAACAATTTTTGAGTAACACAAATGAGCCATTTATCAATTAATTAATATTTTTTGTTTGTGTGGAAAATAGTCTTTGAATAGTTCTTTGTCATACAGGTAAGAAATTTTCGTTGCGTTACTGGAAACATTAATGAGTTTTAAAAATATTATGGATAAGAAGAAATAATTGTGGGATTTATTGAGAAAAGCGAATAAAAAATACCGTAATTCGATTGTGTTCGGCTGTAAACAAAAATCGAACGGTTTATGAATTTTCGAAATGTCGCGTGTTTATATTTTTATTGCCGGGAAAACTTTTTTAATAACTGTAAGAGGCACCGAAAGATTGGAAATGTATTTAAACAGCTACACAGTGGAAATTCGATATGCCGACTATATGCGATATTTAAACTCTGACGTATTTGAACGATTCGTAATAACTGTTTTCGGGGAAATCGAAAAAACTTCAGTACTCAGGCATGATATAAAGTTATTCGATAATGCGGCGGAGTACGGTGTTTTCATTTTTATTGCTATTAACAAGCCGATTGACTTTTGATGTTTATCAAACTTTCCACGACTGCCTTGAATATCATACCCATCAACAATCGTATTTTTCTTCCGTATTTGTCGAGTCAATTTTTAGATTCTGGTCCAAGCTAAGAAAATCTTATGTTTCTACAATGAATTTTATTACTATTATTTTTTATTTATTTATCTATTTATTTTTTGTTCTGTAAACACTTTTTTTTGTATAGAAATACTAGTATATTTTTTCATAAAACTGAAAATTATTTTAATTTTTTTTTTTTTTTTTTTTTTTAACATGACTTCAAAAATAACGTAGCTATAAACTTCCACAAACTACTAAAAATTGTCACAAAAATATTTCGTAAACACATCAAAAGCATTTGATAAGTTATGAGTTGAGTACAGCATTTTTAAAATATTGAAAATTTCTCATTTTTTGTAAATTTTTAATCCTTGATTTGAAGACTTGAAATATTATATTATAATCTCACTCACATATTATATGTCTAATAGACTCTAATTATTGACCTGAAGAAATCTTGAAAATCGTGAGTCAAATTTTTCCTCTATAACCGTTTGAATTTGGAATTTTGACGAAAATCATTAGTTTCATTTAAAATTACACACTTTTTAGCGTACATAAAAGGTAATTGGTAAACCCTATGTGGATAATTTCATTGCGAATATTTTGTTGCAATAAAATTTCTTACGGACGAATTCCGGAGGAAAAAAATCGAAGAAAGTTCGAACAGATTTTATAGTGTATTTCTTGTTGACGAACACATTAAATAAGGTTAATATAATTTTTTCTCTTATTTTATGTATTTTACGACTCTAAATGCGATAGTGTGAACTAAAATGAAAAAAATTAATTTTATAGCCGTTTAAAGTTAAAATTAGCATAAAACCGATCATTTTTATGTAAAATATTGATTTTCTTTTTCAATCAATTACTACAAAATGATTGGTTTTTAAAAAACGGTAGAAATTTTATTTTAATTTAATGTTTAATGCAATACAACGGGACCACTCTCTAAAACAAGTAAAAAATCATCCAATTCGAAATATTCCAGGACGACATTATTTTCTCAAAAAAAGGTCAACCCCTTTAGTCAACGGGACGTATTCCCCTAAGCTAAAATCATCGAAAATATACATTTTTCACTGACGACGGTCGAGGCGACGAAAACTGAAACCCAGTTTACGATAGTACGTCGTCGCATTTTTAGATTCTGAACGAAGTGAAGGAGCTAGTGTTTCTACAATGATGTTTATTTTTTTTTCTGTGTACAACTTTTCGTATGGAAATACTTGTCCAAAAGTTTCGATCAGTAACTTTTTGAAACCGGATTCGCCTCTAGATTGTACTTTGAAAAGGTCATTTTTTTAATTTCTCAATTCTTCAATTTTTTTTTTTGGAAAAAACTACCCAAAATTTGACGAAAACGACTCGGAGACTATCATTTTTTAATCCGAACTAATTGAAAATTTAAACATAGATAGAAAAATAATATAAGAAAGATTTTGGCGCAAGAAAATTTTGAAAATGTAAAAAAAAATTTTGGACATTATTCTAACATTTTTTTTTCTCATTTATTTTTTATATTATTAACTTCCTTCGTTCAGAATCGTGTTATTGAAAAAATGATTTATCGTTTCATTAAAATTCTATACACCCGTCAATAGAATCCCACCCGTCGTGCGAAGTATGTCCGGCTTTTTTAACAATAATAATTAATGTTTTTTAATTCAATTATTGTATTGTCACGACGAACGCGAATGTGTATAATATGATAATATTATATTAGTGCACAATATCCGAACCGTTCGTTCACGTTGTCCGTGATCGTATTTTTTTCTCCTTTCTATACATAATACATATATATATATATATCTTAATCTAAACTGGCGAAATCTCACAACGATATTATCGTACACGCGCCATATCGTTCGATCTCGTTTCAAAAAACCAGTGATTGACCTTTCATACCTCGTATTTAGTAAACGTTTAGTATCTGACTAGTCAGTGACGGATTTCCTCCCACGCTAGTGTTGTACCACATTTTATATTATTTATTTATTTATTATTTTTTTTTTTTTTTGTGTTGATTTTATATTAGTATCTAATTTACTATTTTTTATAAAAGAAGAAAAAATCAAATGAATTTCGATTGTAAAAAGTTTATATATATATATATTAAGTATATATTAAGTTCTTTCTGACTTCATGATTTCGTTGTAATAATTTCAATCAAATTCAAGTAATTTTATTTAGACATATAAAGAAACAGATTTACAAAGTAAAAATCTGGTGAGTTAAATACCTTTAGATTACAATAATTCGAAGATTTATTATTAAGTATTTATTTATCAATTTGAGTCATTTTACCGTTGTAAGGAGAATGTGTATTTTAATGAAATGTAATAAAATAGTATTTTGTAATCTGTACTAAAAAACTTCATTGACCTATTATCACAATGTTGACAAGAAAAGCGGTTTTGATTTGATCATCTTACAGTAAACACATTTCAATTTACACTTGCGATCGCTGAACTGGTACTATAAAATAAACATCAAAAACGACAACGCAAAATAGTTTACCAACTTAATCTGTAATTTGGTGACTAATATGGCCAAATAAGTAATCCACTAATAGATTAGAAATAAAATCGATTTCCCCTAAATCGCTTTATCTCATCGAATCCTTATCAAATTAATGTCTACAATTGCACCCCTATAAAGGTGTTTGAATAAAATATTATTTTATAAAATATCAATTCAACGTATTTACAGGACGTGTGAACAAAATATAATATGACGTATAACGTTGTTATTTGATAGAAAAAAAATACCGAAAAATGAACTAAAAAAAGAAATTAACCTAAAAGAGAAAAATTAAAAACCTCAAAAAATGTGAAATAAAATTTTTATAAATTAATTTTTTTGTCAAATGATTGAAATTTCGTGATTAGAAAGCCAAATGATAATCAGCCAAAAAAATGTACTTTCCACAGCTCTATTTATAAGTATGATTAATTAAAATTCACAAAAATAATAAATTTGACCGAATTCGGTGGCCAAATATTATTATGTTTTTTTTTCACCTGATTTGCGATTTGTTGTTTTTTTAGGCCACGTGTACAAGAGTGGTGGTTCGTACGCGGTGCCTATCGTAAATAGACATCGCGTTGCTAAGTTAATAAAAATAATAATAATAATAATATTATAATAACGCGTGGTCTGCAGCAGTGTATTATAAATAACAGTCGTAAAATGGACGAGCGCGGTGAGTCACGTGCGCCGGTTCTGATTAGCGTCGGGGTGGCCGGCCGTCCCCGTTGCAGCTGCTCCGATTTTCGGTTTTTAAATCGCATTATTGGCACATTTGCGCGTGCGCCGAGACTCTTGACAAAAGCAAAGTGTGACGTCAAAACAGCGTTTCCTCCCCACCCCCCCCCGCTGCGTAGGTACTTCGTGTAGTCGGTGGTCGTCGTTGTTATTGTTGTCGTTGCTGCTGCTGCTGTTGTTGACGTGCCCCCACGGTATCACCTAATGTTTTATCCATTAGCGCAGACAGAAAACAAACGACGACGATCGGTTTGCTCGGTCGTCGGCTAAAGGTCACGTCGTTGTGAGATAACGACCCCCCAACAGTGGCGTAAGCAGAAGGGGGGGGGCTAAGGGGCTGAAACCCTCCCCATTGTCTATATTATATTTTATTTTGTCTAAAACATAAAGGTTAAATTAAATTAGATTTATCGCCATTGCTTTATTATTTTTTCGATAAGATTTTTGAGTATCAACCTATTATAGGTTAGGTTAGTATAGTCGAATTAAGTCTTATTTAATCCATTTGTAGATCATAGATTATCATTATAACTGCAATACAATATGTAAAACAATTGTATAAAAAAATATGTATTTTATTTATTTTGTTATGAATACAAAATATTAACCCTCGAACACTTAAACAACAATCCTATATAGTATTCATCAGATTCGATAAAATTATCAAACATGTTCACCTTCACTGTGTTTGGACATTTGAAAATATTAGAGACTTAATTTTTTATCATGACGTGATAAATATTATTGCACAGTGATGATTATTAGTTTTACGATTATATAATATATTTGTAATAGAAACTCACTCGGTGGGGTGCTTAATAGGGATTGAAAATAGCTTCACTGACAAAAGTTTTTTGCACACTTTTGGGAAGACATTTTTCAAAATTCGCAACACTTATTTCAAAAACAGAGAAACTGTTTAAAAAACTGCTACTAAAAAAAAAAAAAAAAACTACTGTTTCATTAATTAACTAGTTATTATCGACTTTTAGAAAAAATCATGGTTACGCATTTAAGTTCAACGATCTCACAATTTTTGGCGTTGAGTTTTTGAAATTTTCACCTGATTTCAACAAAATTTTACACGATCCATTATTCCCTCGAAACTATCTTTGGACATGATTGTTACGTAATTATGACTAATGAGCATTGTGGAAAAATTCGTTTCACATAATTTTTTATTGGGTTTGTTTTTCATAATAATCTGTGGTCATATTTTATCAAATTTGCTCCAGTACATCATATTAGCATATACAGCTCTAAATTAAAAGGGGAGAATACCTAAGGGTATTGAAGGATATTGAAGGGATGATGAGTGGAACAAAAAAAGGGTTAAAAAATGAAACAAGAGAGGTTGACAAGATTAGCGATTTTAAATCCGGCATTTTATAAAACGAATATCTTTAATGGTTTTGTCTGGTGATAAAAAAATGTTTCAAATATATCAATAACAGCACAAACTCGGAGTCTTTTGTACATTCGTGTATTCGAAAAATGTGATAAATTCTCGCCAAAATGAAGTAAAATCGAATATTATAAATTGAAGGAAAATCGAAATTTCGTACTTGGAAACAATTACAAATTGTGAATTTCAACAATGAAAATTCGTCGAATCGGCATTGTTCACGACAGTTTTCCACACGACAGTTTTTGGCGAACATTTGCAATATTTGACATAGCTCAGTGTTAATTCGTTTACGGCGTAATTTACAAATTATTTCCAAGAACAAAAATCGCAACGTCCAAACGCGTTGCGATTCGTGTGCAAGCGCTAAACAGCGAACAAACTCGCTCGGGAAATACTTTTCAGCGCAAAAACGAATTCAAAACTTTTCGCTCGCGTTTTCGGTCCAATCGAACATTAATACGATACGCTTGAAGCGATTTTCCCCTTATTTCCGCCCGACGGCGAAAATTTCCAACTATACTCATTTCGCTCGCAGTCGGCATTTCCGCCCGTTCTGAGCCGTTCAAGAGTGCATTAATTATTTATTTTTTACTACACGGTTATTGCTGCGAAAGAAATTTCACTACTACCATTAGTATACGTGGAAATTTATTTCAAACAGTACGTTTTGCGTTCACTCAAAGATCACACTGGGACTGGGAGTAGGATATTATTATCTGTTAAAGAATTTATTTTATGTTCACTTTTAAGTTTCAAAACGTTTTACACCCACAAACACCAAGTGATGTACGAAATAGCAGTGTTTTAAGACGTCCTTTTCTGACTAGACCAGAAATTCTCAACCTGTTGAGGTGCATGCTCTCTTTGATAGTATTGTATGAGGTCACGCCCCCCCTACCCCCGCTAACTATACAATTGAATAATATTTCACATAAGATACATTATACATATATATATATATATATATATATATATATATATATACCTACATTATATAACTACCCATTGCCTTTAATTATTAATGTTGGGTATTAATCTGAATAAAATAATCCAATACTATTATAGACTTGATACTCAATAATAATTCCCGATAGTTATATATCTATCTACAAATAAAAATAATGCAAAATAAACTATAAATAATTTAAAACAACATCATTTTCATGCTTCGTTTTCTTGAAATATTTTCACGTCTCGCTACGGGAGCGCGCCCCCAGGTTGGGAATCCTTGGGCTAAACGCAAACCGTTCTATACGCGTACGACGAACAGTACTATTAAATATTTTGAAAACAGAACATTTTTGGCGTTGCCAACTTGGCATGGTCACTTTGACGAAAACTATTTTGGCGTAGGACCGTTTTGATGAAGGCCGTACTGGCGTACTACTATTTTGGTATTTTGACGTTTTATTTAATCGGATATGTAAATCTCCGTAAATTGTATCTATTTCTCACTTTTAAACGACAATTGGTCAAAGAGCATTCTCAATTGAAAAAAATTTCACCAAATCATTTGTAATCGACAGTGGCTAGAGTAAAGAGCATTCGCGAGCGAGAAGTCTTTTGTAAAAAAAAGAATATATTTGGTATAATATATTTGATGAGTAAAATTATAATAAAACAATTTTTTTTTTTTTGGAAATGCCTATACAAAAATGATTGTTTTTGTCGCATTCATCGAATGGAACACCTAAAGTAAAAATTTATTGATTGACAAAATGTATAATAATATATGCATATAATTCTAGTGAACTGCACAATTGGAGAGATAATTTAGTTATCTCATGCACAGTCCAAAATATGAGTCGCTATTAAATTTAATTACATTTCAGGTTGGATAGATATTAAGCTGAATTTTTTTTTATTATTATTATTTATTTTTTTTTTTTTTTTACAAAACAGTCTGACGACGAAAAAATTAATTATTTGATTTATATATTATTATAATTACATTTGTTTTTAAGATTCAAAGCGTTTGTATCTTGTACGCCCCAAAAGTCATCTAATGGCAAAATATCCTTACGCCAAAGACTCCAAGATGTCCTAGATCGAATCGAGTGTGTAGAGAACCGAAATAGGTACAAGGCGAAATTGATCACGATCGTATTGCATATTATTACTCGTATTATCATGATGTTTGTTAATTTTTCGAGCAAATGACATTGAGCGTATAAACCGCGGATCACGTACGGGTCACAAGGTTTCACACGTACCACCACCAGAGGGTCGACGGAGGATACGACAGTTAACGCGCTGTAATCACGTTTCAGCGACCTCGAGACTTCCACTTCACCGTATTACGGTGAATTGTCGCTTGTCAGTAATTATTATTATTAAAAAACGTAGCAATTATAAGCAACAAGTATCATAGCTATTTGATCCATAATACTTAGATTTTAATGGAATTAAATTAATATTTTTTGTATATTTAGCTCTTTGAACGGTTTAAAAGTGGATATTTCACAATTTTTCATTATGTAACATGGATTTTTTTAATGTTCTAATGATAATAATAGTAAAATAATTAGGTATAATAATATATTACTAACTTGATATAATATTATGATTTGGTTAAGTTTTAAAGGTAAGCTTGGAAAGAAAAAAATAATAAATGCCCAAGTAAATTAAGAATAATTAATATTTATTACGTGAACTTTAATTTCTATATTTTGTTTGATTTTTTTTTTTTTTTTACAATAAAATTAAGATATTTTAAGACCATATTCAATCATCTTCGTATATTTTTAAAGCGGATTTAGTCAATTTTGAGAGCACAAATTCATTCATAATATTTCAAGGCCTTATAAGAGCTATTTTTTCCCTAGAACTGTTTGTCATATTATTATACTCTTTGAACCCATAAGCTGTGATGGTTCAACGGGTTTCGTTTTAGGTTTTAAAAACTGTCGGTTTTCTTCGTCGGTTATTAAAACCCAATTAATATAAACTAATTGACGGTCGTATTGATGCTCTTCCGTTACTAGCATGTCGTAACTTCAGATTTCCTAGTTTTTACTCTCGTTCTGTCCTTCCTTATCTAATTCCTATAATATTATGTTCTACTAATTATACACAAAATAGTCCAATGTATCGAACGATGAAATTAGCCAATGAAAATCCATCATCCTTCCTTTGTTTAGTTTTTTGTCATTATTAATCGTATTATATGTTTATTTGTAATATTTTTGTTTTGTTACTTCATTTATTTACTGTTTATTGTATACATTTTTATATTTTAATAACAATTTTATGACTTTTATTATTATTATTATTATTGTTAGAAAGGGGAATTTTTATTTGTTCTTTTATTGTTATATTTAGTTATTAAAATATGTATATTGGGCTCGTCCGGTTTTTAAAATAAAATAAGAATGCAATTAAATAATTCGGATTCACTGCTGACAAGTAAGTTGTACTCAATTGTCGCACTGGATACTCACTGGAATGTAGGTACCTATATCCGAGAAGACGTTCCACGAAACCAAAACCATGCGACGCGGCAGTTGCTAAAGATGATGATGATAATAATCATTAATAATCGCCTTCGTCGTCCGGGTGGAAGTGGCGCACACCGTCGTGGAAACCGACGCGCGAGACTTCCGAGGTTTTATGACACCGCTTCCAATTTAATTCCCACATACAGTGCCAGGCGTTGTAGTAGTTGTCGCATACTGTACGTCCCTTTTTTTTTTTTTTTTTTTTTTTTACAAGCGATTTTCCGCCGTCGTTGATCTTATCTTCTGTCAATCGCCGCGCACACGGGCGGTACTCTTTGCGTGCCGCCCACGTTCTGTTTTTCCCGAAAATGATTTCCTCGATTCGATTCCCGTTTCCAGGTCAACATTCGAGGGAACTGCGTCTCGAATTTCGTTTAACGAAGCCGCCGTCTCTCATAGCCGTTACCCGCGGAGAGACAGGCGACACTTACATTGCAGTCCGAAAATAGTAGTAATTTATTATTTTTATAAAATCTTAATTTATTTATATTTTTCGTCAGAACGGAATATTTCAAATAAATAAATTTCATGAAATTTAAGAACCCTATTACATAATATAGACTAATGCGTGTGCGACGAACGCGATAAAAGAAAAAAAAAAAAAACGGCGTCTTATTTCGGTTATTGCAGTTCGCGTGTAATCCGTTTGCGCGTATGGACGAGAAACCGAGGAAAATTCAAAAAAAAAAACAAAAAACAATTAACTTGAGATCCCGACAGGAGGAAATCCGTGAGCAGACGAATAAATTCAATTTCAGACTCATGTAAAAAAGTGTGTACTTCACACCTTGGAGTGTTCTTCGCATTACGGGTACTTGAAGGTGTGTTGAACTTTAAAGAAACGATAAATCATTTCTTCTATAAAACGATTCCGAGAGGAACTTCAACTAATACACAATAATAATTATCAGTTTTGAAGCGCTGAACTAAAAATTATTTTAGTTAAAATAAAAATAAAAAAAAATTCCCAGTAATTTTTTTTTCACATTTTCAAAATTTTCTTTCTTTTAAATCTTTGCTTAAATTTTCAAAAAAATTTCATGTAAAATTGATGGTTTTCTAGTCAATTTTGTCAAATTTTAGGTAGTTAAAAAAATAAAAATAAAATAAAAAATGAAAAATTCAAAAAATGACCCCTTTAAAGTGTGAACTTGAGATAAATCCGGTTACAAAAAGTTACCGGTTGAGACTTTCGTACAAGTATTTCTATACGAAAAAGTGTATGGAGGAAAAAATAAACATAATTTTGTAAAAACACTAGCTTTTTCACTCCGCTCTCGGAATCTAAAACACGACCCAGAGAGATCGCACCCATTACACGAAATACCGTGGCCGTCGCCTCTTCGGCGTCCTATGTCAAGACCCAGTGAACACAATATATATTGTAACGCTGCTATGTCAATACCGATCGCGTTACTGCCGTCGTCGGAAAC
The DNA here is from genome assembly GCA_025469315.1 of Stegophylla sp. TES_Ste_2020. Taxonomy (NCBI): domain Eukaryota; kingdom Metazoa; phylum Arthropoda; class Insecta; order Hemiptera; family Aphididae; genus Stegophylla; species Stegophylla sp. TES_Ste_2020. Next base: position 6,852 of record JAIPRM010004352.1, on the reverse strand, counting down.
GAGAGTGATGAAAAAAACATCTCGTCGAATCGTTCCGGTACGTTTTTTTCGTTTTTTTATTTGTAACAGACCGACACGAAATCATCTCCGACGCATCGAATCGGTGTACATTATCATGCAAATAGGCTTACGACGTTTCCCAAATTCGATTCGGCCTCGTCCGCACGATATGGGTGTTCCACGTCGGTGGACTCCGCTCCAAGACAATAATCTCATTTGATCTCGTAAACAGAGGAGACCGGAATAATATTCACCTGAAATATCCGAAATAAGGTGGTGGTAAAATGTTGTCCAAACGAAATGAAAATATTTTTTCTAATATTCTATCAAAAACCGTAATGAAATGATAAGCGAATTAAAAAAAAACATTAGTGTTATTTTTTAAATTCAAAAAAGGTTAATTTTACAATATGTGAAAAACGTTGTTATCATGTAATGTGTAAAAATGTCTTAATACTATCTAAATAAATGTTTGATTGCTGACGACAGATAATCGAATCATACGTAATTAGAACACTGACGTGTTTTACTACCCTCCGTACCTGTTTGACATTAATTTCCAATTAATTCGTTTGCATACATTAGAACTAAGAAGTCTTACCAATACGAATCTAATCTCACTGACGGTCACTCAACAGGTACAATTTAAAACGAGTGTGAATAAAAACACTACGCAATACAATAATATTCCTGTACCAAATATCAAAGTATTATCAACTTTATTTGTCAACAGACAAAATGTACAAAATTTAGAACTTATTACTGGTCATAAATAACTTGTAACTATGTAACTCGTCATGTCTGGCGGATTGACGGGCGTATAAGGTCATTCTGTATGCTATGAGCGTAGAGAAACCCCAAAACAATACCGCGAACATTCGTTACTTGCATTGTGTGCGAGCGTTAATAAATCGAAGTCGAATTATTTATGAAATAACAGAAGATCTAAACTGCATAGTACAATAAACATAATATTGCTTACACGCTTAAAAAAATTTTTAATACGTGTCATTAAAGTGTTATCGTTTTTCTCTTGAAGCTCTTGTATAGTTAAAAGACGAACAATAGCGCGTTGAACAGAGACAAACAACCTGTAATTCGAGGCATTCCTTCGAGACATCAAAATCGTATATCTCCGTATGTTATGTAATGTAAAAGCGTCAATAAACGAGCACAAAAAACTCGAGTGATTGCTATCTGATAATAAAATAATGAAAAAATATATTATATTAAATGTATGTAGATAGTTGCTGTACGTGACAACAAGTTTTTCGATGAGGGTAACACATGGAGGTAAGGGGATCAGTTGAATTGGCTCCCAAATGCAGGTAGTCAACATAAAAAGTACAAAAATTGCCTTTAAATTGGCTCTCGAGAATTTGTTATCGATTAGCTCCCTAACATTTTTTTCCCAAAATATATTGGTTACTAAAATGTTATTAATTATTTAAATTTTGACGTTATTTCTTTGGGCGTTGACGTCAGTCACACTCAGAATAACCGAATAAGTTTAGTATTATTCTTAAACATTGTATACATTTAACACATTGTATACTTTACAGTATCGCGTTCGAACAAAGTTCGTATAAAGTTATTATATTATTAACCGAGATGTCCCCACGTCGCTCAGCAAGTTAATTATTGAAATTATAGGCAGATACTAGGGGGCCTTAGAGGGGGGGGGTACTTAGCCCTCTGAAAAATTTAAGTCCCTACAAATATTACACAAAAACAAAGATAATCATAACAAAATAGATAGGTCAACATGATGGATGATAATGGAATATGATAGGAGTATAACTAGTAGTCCTTAAAAGCGAGTTAAAAATGTTATTTTGCAAATTCCCGTTTAGGCTTATGGGTGAGGTAAAAATGTCAAGTCCTCCTATATAAATGTGACTAAATATCCGCCCATGACTGATATTGATTCGCATCGAGCCCTAAGCGCGAGGGGAGTTTCGTAAAGTGAGCAAAGCAAACAGAGCTGCGGAGTGGATCGACGCTGCTCGATATCACAAGAGCCAAAACACGTGCAGTGCGCCAGTGCGCAAAAACTGTCTACTTTAGTTCAACTAGCAACTTTTTGAATCAGAACTTTTGTTCTAGCTTCTAGGTGATACTTTAGAGAAGTTCTTTTTCGAGAAACTTTTCAAAATTTTAGGAAAACTGTCCAATATGTAATAAAAATAGTATTTCTGTTACAAAATTCACTAAATATATATATTATATAATTTATTGATTCGAATGAAATTTATCTAGATAACGAATCTAAGATAACCTTAAGGTAATAATTTCAATTATTATTGGTACGAGAACTGTCTAGATGAGACAATAGGTAAATATATATATATATATTTTTTTTTTTTATCCAGATGAGTCTGAACACTGTCACAGAGCAGCTACGACGAGCTACGGGTTTTTTTCCGAAAAACCCGCTACTTAAACGAGTACAAAAACAAACACTTCTCGCCACCGGACCCGGACGTTATAATAATAATAATAATAATTATATATCGTGCACTGCACAGTGTGTGTTATTAAAACGATATCCGATCGTTTTGTTTTCCCCGAAAACGCGCGACACCCGAATCCCGAATTATAATAATAATAATAATAATAGTAATGAGTAATGACGATAATGGAAATCACTATAGTATTATAATAATAATTTTCATATCCGGTGCAATGGGTTCGGAGAGTCACAGCCCAATGGCTTTTGGAGGGCGAAGTCGGCGTCGGAGCTATTACCGTATATTATTATTATTGTTCATACACTCGGCGTACTAGAAATCAGAATCGCGCGGGGTACGATTTGACAGGTGCTATTAGGTTCAACGGTCCGGAACGCCCTTTTTCTCGTTTTTATTATTATTATTATTTTTTTTTTTTTTATATATATAATATACATATGCGCGCGCGCGCGTGTGTGCGTGTGTTACACACATCAACAACGTATTACGTATCTTATGTGTGTGTGTGTGTGTGTGTGTGTGTGTGTAGAATCGGTTTGAATACGCGATAAAAGCTCAGGAAGGCAATTTTATGCGTTGCTTTTGTTCGGCTTCCGAATCCATCATTCCGCAAACGACCCGCATACAATATTATTATAATATAATACGATAAACGCGGACGGACGACGACGGTTCTCGCGTACTGTGGGTACACGCACAATACCATGGTCTAGCCGTGTTGTGGTACACTGTATTTAACTAGGGAACGGATTTATATGCGTTGAAAATCAAAAAAAAAAAAAAGCTTTTAAAAATACTCGTTATATGCAACAAAATGTGCATTTATTTTTAAACGTGCGTCGAAAATCCTAAAAATATGCTTTTAAAAATGCTGTTTTATTATTTATGAATTTATTTTTTTGAAATTACGAATTAAAATGATGTCAAAAATCACCAGTAGTAACAGTAGTAACAGAAACTGACACTATTTTATGAACACACGACACTAGCACGACAATATAGCACGACACTGACTGATCGGCTTCCTGCAAGTTTCTATCGAACGCTTGAACTACATAATTCATATCATGTGAATTTATATATTTTATAAATATAATTTATGTATATGTAATCATAATACCAAAGACAATATAAACATGGATGGAACATATTATCCAATCGAATCCGCCATATTTTTCGGTCCTGAACTGATAAGAGAAATAATTGAGGCAGCCGTTTGTTTACGTTTGGTTATTATTTTATTTAAACAAGCAAACAACGGTTTTTATTAAACTATTACCAAGTCTTGTTCAATTTATTTATTTATCAATAAATATAAAAAAATAAAATTATTTAAACGATAAAAATTATATTTTATCAACCTGTTTTGCTTCTCGGTGGTACATTCAGCATTTGGTATCATCAATCACATTTGTAAACAAACGACCTCAATAATATAGATGCGTCAAATAGACGCGGTCAATTCGACGCACGCGACATTTCAACGCGTGGGTTTTTGACGCATCTATATTTCGACAAAATGTCGATTCGACGCATTTTGAAATATTTATGGGCGTAGGTTAGTTCACCGGGTGTTTGGTCGACTCCGCTTCGCTCCGCAAATCAAAAACATTCCTCGGCTTGTTATACAAAGTGGGCATTATATTTCGGCTTGATAATCGATTCGCTGTGCAATCGCTGTCCAATTATCTGGACTAATTAATGTTAAGGATGATCCGGATACGCAAACATTCGGATAATTAAATTAATGTAAAACTTTATATTATTATTTTTACATTGATAAATTTTATTGTGTACATAGTTTGAAAAAAAAACACTAAACGCACTAATATTTGAATAATTATTATATTTTATTCAATTTTTTACATCCTTATTTAGATACATGAAATTAAATTATTTATTCAATATTTATTAAGGGTAAGGAAATATTGTATAAAATCAATTTTTGTTTTTCATAAATATGGCCTTATTAATTCGTTTCTTGAAGGAGAAATAGCTCCCTGTACTCTCTTCAAATATCATCTCTACACGATTACATGTTGTGAAAAAAAAAAAAAAGAAAAGAAGGCTGTTCAAATGTAATGAAAATATAAAATAAACTTTTTGACAGAAATCATACTGCAAGAGCCTTTACAGATGCTTGTCAGCACTTAGTCTTCAAAATTTAATTTTCAAGAAATGAGATTTGGTGTAGTTTTTTTTTTTTTTTTTTTTTTTGTCTGATGAGGACGGCGTGTTAAAAACTTGTGGGTTTTTACCTTTCAAATAGTTTTCACGCTATCACTGTTTTCATGGAACATAATATTTTCATGAAATTTCTTTGCGCGGACAGCAAGTCGCGGGTTAACACCTTACACAAGCTCTCGTGTGTGTTACGCTCCAATGTAAATTACATTATTTTGTTTTCCAGATCCGTGGTACTTTGTCATAGACGTGCGCAGAATTTTTCCCCGGAGAATGCCGGAAATATTTCAAGAGACGCGTTTCATCCCTGTAAAATATATTAGTTCACGGACGTTCCCATATGCCAAATGTTAGGTTAGGTTAGAGAAGTTTTGTTAAAAAACGTATAAACTTTAAATGTTATTTATCACTAGATCTGTTATGATGTCAATTTATAAAAAAAGTGCATTTTTTTAACTAATTATAACATTTTATTCTCTCATCATTTTTTTTTCATTTTACGCTATTAATTCTATAAAATTATGTCAATAAATAAAATAAAACTATAAAAACAAAATAAAATCAATTCGAGTTTTATAAAAACGTTTCACATCAATAAAATATATTTCTTGGCAATAATTTAGGGCGGGGGGCAAATGCCCCGTCTTGTCCGCTTGTCCCCCCCTCTCCGAGTGCCTATAATCAATTTGGAAAATATTTAGATAATATTTTTATATGACATGCTGTGTCGGCAGCATTTCAAAACCATATTGTCACGATAAATTAAATTATTCGACTAAACGTTTAAATGTGTGAATTCATGTATCAGCTGTATCAATGAATTAGTCAAAATTTACAGAGAATAAATTATTTTTATATTTTTATGAATGTGAGTATAAAGTATAATATTTGAGTTATTTTTCCATAATGGTGGTTTTCCCACCGTTAATTGCACATTAACGACTTGTACCCCCTCGTTAGGAAACGCTACTGCCTGCCAACTACATCCCGTTTAATTATTATTATTTATTTTTTTTTTTTTTTGGTGTTCTTTGGTGTTTAACAAAACCAATCGGTTTTGTGTCCGAGCCAAAAATCCCATTGTTTCTGGAGTTATCGCAGAAACATAACCAAAAACACCATTGTCAAAGCCTTTTGGGCATATTTCGTTTAAACACGCGCGTTACATATTTAGTATGACTGACCGGGGCCGGGGGTTCAAAAAGAAAGAAGTAAGTTACGGAAGTATTTCGCACCATGGCTATTCTGCGTGCCTCGAGTGGGATAATCTTGGTGGACGTGTTGAATTTTAAAGAAACAATAAATAATTTCTTCATTTAAACGATTCAGTTTGAAGCTTCAGATAATTATTGTCGATTTAAATGCGAAAAATCATAAAAAACATATTTACAATTTCGTACTTGAATGTATTTAAATTACTCAAGCATGTTATTTTATTAAAATATGTCTAAAAACTGACATATGGTAAATTAATTTTAATGTTCTCAAAACGTGAGAAATTCTGCAAGAAGAATTTTTTGAAATCATTGATATATTATGTTCTATAATATATACAAATGAGGTACATATAAACAAAATTGTTTTTAACTATGTAGAAACCATTATTTACTAAAGCGTATAATTTAATATTACTTTTTCGATTTTTTTTTTTGCCATCTCGAAAATGCGTTTAATTTATTTACCCACTTTCCATATACTTATATATATATATATATATATATATAATACATATAAATAATAGGTATGCACTATTAACCTTCGGTATTCTCACGTGAAAGTATCATTTTAAAGATCTGAAAAAAAAAAATGTTTCGCTTTAAATTCCGTCCATTGCTAACAATATTGGGCACGAGTATCATCGCATAGTTGTATGCTCATTTCAATATTGTTTCGAATACTTTAGATTGATAGTCTGTAGAATTTTTATGTAGATATTATACTATTATAATATTATTTACCATAGGCGTGTATAGACCTTGTTGGGCGACGAAATTTCTTTTAGATTCTGAACGAAGTGAAGAAGCTAGTGTTTTTTTTTTTTTAATAATTGTGTAAATTTTCTCATATTCAGACGATAATTATTATTATGCCTGTCAAATATTAATATAAATCATATAAAAATAAATTAAAATTATTTAATGTTTCCAATATTCTTCATTGCTTTTATCATATAACTCTTTTTTTTTTTTTTTTAATT
>JAIPRM010004351.1:0-23175 GCA_025469315.1 Stegophylla sp. TES_Ste_2020 | reverse complement strand
ATCCTATAAAAAAGATTTTGGCGCAAGAAAATTTTGAAAATGTGAAAAAAATTTTTGGACATTTTTCGAAATTTTTTTTTTTCTCATATTATTAATTTCCTTTGTTCAGAATCGTTTTACTGAAGAAATGATTTATCGTTTCTTTAAAATTTAATACGCCCGTCAAGAGAATACCACCCGTCGTGCGAAGTACACCCATCGTGCGAAGTATGTCTGGCTTTTTTTTTTTTTTTAACTGTGTTTAAATAAACTATTGCTCGATAAGTGTAATCTACTATGTAGGAAATGTTTAAATGACGTTTTTCACTAATTTAAGTAAAAGTGTTTAATTGTAGTACGCCCTACTTATTACTATAGTTGTAAATTAAATTTTTAGTTTCCATCAAAATGAAATATTTCAAAAAATAAATTTCATGAAATTTCAAAATCCTAAGCGATCGTATGACATTTTTTGATTTTTAATTGCAGTATATTTATTCGATTTTCGTTTTACGAATTTTCATTTTAAACTCGTACGTTATTTCAACCGTGACGTACGGCTTTGTTCGCGAAATAGTCGATTTCAAATTTAAGACGTATCCAAAGCAGCAGATACCTGCCGAAAACGCTGCAGCAATAAAAGACGAGATAATGAAAATAGTTTTAACTTTTTCGGTTTTGATCTCACGCGGCACGTTATGTTTTTCGCGTGTCGCCTCTGAGACATAACCGCGCTTGCGCATTAAAGCGGTCCCGATCCCGTAACATTCTTTCGGCGGGCATCGGAATTACCCTTATCAGTCGGTACATCAGAAATTCAAATACGCTTAAGGATCATAAGTTTTTCGGTGGTTTTTTTCCTTTTATTATCTTCGGAACGGTTCTCTTAATGAATGCGCAACGTCCCGAGCGTTTTTTGCAAGTAAAAAAATAACGGACTGCAGCTAAAAAAAAAAACCTTTTACATTCGTTTTCGCCAAATTTCGAATAGATTTTTCTAAACTTTGGAAAAACCGTTGAGAATTTCAAAAGATGTATTTTTTTTTTAAAGTACCGTCTAGAGGCGAATTCTGTTGTAAAAAGTTTCGGCTTAAAACTTTTGAATAAATATTTACGTACGCGAAAAAGTGTTAACAGAAAAACAATACTAAAAATAAATAAACATAATTAATAATCGTAAAAACTCTAGCTTCTTCGCTCACAATCTAAATATTCAAATCTTACATTTTTCTAAATGTACATTTATTGTTTCAAAATGATGTATATTTACAATAGGTCAACGTTGATGTGGTTCATAACCAAAATACATGTGTTTTTTTTACTAATTATGGTTTGAACTTGAAAATAAAAATTAGTTTGATTGGTACAATGATAGAAAACGAGAACAAAAAAATATATATAAATCATATGATATGACTATCAATTTAATATATTAAGATGTATGACGTCGTGAAAAGTATAAAAATATGATGAATGGGGAGAGCACGGGCCCAAATTTTGTCCCCTCCCCCTCAAACACGCCACTGGCAGTACTGCTATATATGAGTATACTCCGCGTGCAACGTGTACTCCTCGAAATTTCAAAATAAAATACGTTTTATCGACTTCACGCGTTTAAGTGTTCTCGAGTTATTAACGCGAAACCTCGCCATTGTCACATTTCGTGGCCACTGTTATTGCACACACACACGACTCTGACGTACACTGTTGTGCCCTGTAAACCGTAGACGAATCTCGAACCACTTGTTTATATCACGCGTCATACGGTCTTTTGTGCACTAAAGAGACCTTTGTGTACGCAGCAGACCGACCTTTTCTCCAGATTTTTCGAGCAAATCACAAAACGCGACTTAAAAAAAAAAAAAAAAGTAAATAAATAATACATATTATTATTACAATATATACAGTAAAAACAATAAAAGAAACGAGCGTTTTTATTGCGTACCTACAGAAAACTCCATAAAAAATTACAAGTCTTTGTGTTCAACGTTGTTTTTAATTATTCCTCCGGTCGCAATAGTCATAAACTGACCTCGACTCGCAATCAGGGGTTAAAGTTGAGGGGTAACTCTGAGGGCCCATCGAAAGCGTCCCTTTTAACAATGTTCACCAATAGCAATATATACGTTGGTACGCTCAAATTAGAGACAATATTATTATGTTCTCGTTAAAAATGTTTCGGTTATAAAATTTAATTTTCAGTAGGTGTACTAGAACAGGGTATGGTATTCATTAATTCAAAAAAAAAAAAATTCTCGCGTGTCAGCGGTGACTTTGGTCCTCTGTCTAGAAGGGAGGTACATAATTACCCATTATACTCTAATCATAATATTTATATATAAGATATTTAGCGCGTCTTAGATGAAATATGAAAAGTCGAGTATTTTTAAGCGCCTAAAATTTTGAAAATTTCATACTGCACATTTGTTATTTGAACACGTTGACTCGTGGTTTCAATGTCCTCCCTCTCATCCACCCTTAGAAGAAATTTCTTGTTATATATTTATTTTAATTCAATAAATTAAAACATATTAATATGCTTCTCTTCTAGGCTCTACAAAAGATTACTTTATGTGATATAAATACATTTTTTATCTATAATAATTGTTTCCAAGTTAAAATTCGTCATTTTGTCTAATAATTCCGATAATGAAGACATTTTGGACTACGCACTTCGGAAAAATTCAAACGTAAAGTTTGTGTGTAAAACTTAACTTTTTCGTACTACATACTTTATGCTCTAAAACACACCATTTTAGGCCCTGGCATTTTTCACTCTTTGTGTTTGATAAAGGTGGTAACACCTCAGATTTAAATTTGAAACTACAATTACGAATCGACATCAAAAAACGACTTTTAGTGAAGTTCGGTGGATAATTTCACTATGACTCTTATAAAATAAAAACAAAATATCATATTTCTCTCACGTTATGGGAAAAGAAAACCAAAGATTATTTGTACAGTTTTCTATTTATGTTCCGACATTCGTAAAGTTTGGCTCGATTAATTGTTTTTTATGAGGGAAATAATATCAAGTCTGATTAAGGTTTTTGTTTCTAGACAAAATTCCAAATTTGAATAAAAACAAAATACGATGATAGGTTTGTACATAAAATTTGTGTGTTCGCACGCGTACGCGTGTGTTTTTTATTTTCACATTTATACATTTGTAAATATTCCAAGAATTGTGGCACCGATCGTGAGAGAAAATCGATCCTCATAATAATGTACGATGCACACGTCATACAATAAATTATTACCTACGTAAAAAACACATCATGTGGGGAGGCCTTTACATTTTTGTTTGGTCATATCTCGACATCTCGGTGCCGTATATAAACGTTCTAAATGTCAAATAACACTTTGCGAAAATTAATAGTCTCAAGAGATGATACGTGTTGTGAAGAAAAAACGAGTAAGATGAGTGTCTAAGAAATGTCGAAAAAGACGTCGAAAGCAATACTCGAAGCTAATAAGTTATAACTAAGATCAGAAATTTATAACGCGTTTCATTTTTTTTTTCTCTTTTAAATCCACAGAATAGGTAAGTAGAAATAGAAATCCGTTTCACGTGTCGGACAATAAAAATAAACTGGAAAATATTTTGCATATTTTTTGAAGATTTTTTGTTATAACTGCATATTTTGAGGTTTTGATGGTTTTAGATCATATACTTGGAATTTATATGTACGCATATTTTTACATATTTTGTATAATTTATGCATATTTTAAAGTTTTGAGTTACACTTTTGAATTCTTTTGTGTAAAATTTCCAAATATCATTATATTTCAATTATGTTCTTAGATTTTTCTACAATTCGTTCTTGGGTCATATCCGTGAACAAAAATGTTTTTTCTCTTTTTATTTTTGGCTTATTCAAGGCCGTACTAAAAGCGCTAGTAGTATGCAGGTTTCTGTCAAATTCGCATCAAAGAACATTTCTGACCGCTTTTCTCTGCAACACACTTTAGACCGTCGCCCAACCATAGTACCTACTACCGCAGTAAGTGAGTAGCTGATATCGAACAAAACTGATATTATCGAATTCGAATCAGTTTAGCCTTGAAAACAAATAAAAAATAGAAATCCCCTTTAATTGGCAGCACTGCTAATTCCATCGAAATTTTAAAAAAACACGTGATTTTCGCATAAAATAAAAGCCAATGTTAATTCTCTACAATTCATCCCTCCCGTTCATAATAATTCTGGGTTATAATAATACCCACGTGGACTCGATCCGAACGCGCGTTAAGGAATTAAGTTCTTGATCCTTAAATCCTTAAATTTAATCCTGAAAACTAGACGATTATACACGTCGTCCTTTCTCGAACGACGACGACGACGACGCGATTGACCGGTGTCGGAAAACAAAAAAAATTGTATTTCGCGAACCGTTGACGTGTCCCCCCTCCCCCCCAATCACTCTGCTCCTGCGTAGGATTCTTCGTGTTTACTCCGCGAGAGAAACACGTGCGGACGGCCACGAGACGCGGGAGGACGGATAACTTTTCCGCGCGCTCGAAAGCGAAGTTTTAAATCTCGTTGGGGCCCGCGTCCGGGGACTTACTTTTCGTGCGCGGCAACACCAATTTATCCGGTTATTAAAGCGGACACACCGGCGCGGCGGCGTGGAAAACTTTACACCAATCTCGCGGATTACCTGTATCATTGATTTTTATAATACTGCACGGATAAGCCGCGCGACTGGGAAAAAGCCGGTTAATTGTAGTTATAGGAGAAGCTATCGCCAGCGTGGAATCAGAATACTGCTTTGGAGTTAACTTTGAACTATATTTATATACACATAAGTGTGTGTATGTGTGTGTGTGTGTGTTTTATAAGATAAACTATTTATTTATAATAACCATATGCAAATGACTACTTAACGTTTTTAGAGCGAAAACGAGAAAGCGAAAAGAACCCCGGCCGGGGTGGTTGTTAAGTCGACAGTAATTATTATTAATTAGTCGATACGCTTTTTTTTTTTTTTTTTATTTATTTATTATTATTATTATTTTTTTATTATTCTTCCGCCGTCAAACTGAAATAATAATTATAAACGATACTGTTTATAAACCGATTTAATTAATTACGCCGCTAATCGAGTTCGAGAGTAGAAATTATTATCGTATAGTAATTTCGCGCGGTAACGTCACGACGAGTAACTGCTGCTGCTGAAGTAACCGACGTGGAATAAAAATTTAATAAAAAATCTACTCGCAATTTTTTCAAATGCTTTAAAATTATGAGTAAAGCCAAGAAGCTTTTTGTTTTTTCAATGGGGTTTATTTATTTATTTTGGTCTGTAAACACTTTTTCGTACAGTAATACTTGTCCAAAAGTTTCGACAAGCCGATTTTTCAATCAGAATTCGCCTCTTTATATGGTACTTTTGGGAGGCCGTTTTTCGAAATTCTCAATAGTTTTTCCGACATTCAGAAAGAACTACTCGAAATTTTAGAAAAACGCATTCAAAACTTTTTCTTTCAATCCAAACTCTATGAAAATTTAAACATAGTTAGACAATATTATGAGTAGTGTTCTAGTGCAAGAAATCATTTTTTTCTATCCCTATTTTCTTCGTCTAACAATTTTTTTTTTTCGTTTTCATAGTAAATATAGTGGAATACGAAACTGGCTGAATAAAAAATAATACTGTTGGTAATTATAACAAACTCTTAACGTTTTTTTAAATAAAATCTTCTTGAATAAAATGAAATTCCGCTCAAAATCGTTTTATTGAAAAAATTACCTATCGTTTCTTTAATATTCAATACTCTCACTAAGAATATCCCACAGGAGGAGCAAAGAATACCCATAGTGAGAGATATGTCCGGCTCCTTTTTTTTTGGGGGGGAGGGGGTTGTTTGTTTTTTTTATCTACAGAAATGGTTCAGTTTTATGCGCGAAAATTATGAAAATAGAGTTTTCGTTGAAATTCTGAAAATTATATAATTTTACATTCCAATTCAATTGCGATTCGTACGAGCCAACGATTTCATATATTTTCAATGGAACGTGTAATCGTAAATCTTCGCTTTAAATTGATGTTATGCTTTCAATTTCGGTTTATCTCTCTAGGCCTGTGGTGGCAGGTCAACAGCTGACCTTAATCCCCGGCCGTTTGTAAGCATAATGCTCGGCAGAAGAAAAAAACTGTACGCTAAAACCGAGAATTATTGTTATTATTATTTATTTATTTATTTTTTTTCATTTATATTTTCCTTTTTCCATGCTCGTTTGGTAATGATTGAAGTATGGTCCGGTTTCTTGTCTTTATATCACTTTACTTATCTCTAATTTACTTTACTTCGCTTCACTTTACTTTACTTTACTTTTTATTTATATATTTTACATATTTTTGGATTTTAAATACATATTATAAATCCTCGTCCCAGTGACAACGTTTGTGCGCAACACTCTTACAACGGAAGAAAAAGAACAAGAAAAAAAAAAGCTACTTTGACACGGCAATGATTTTAACCTTTAAATAGTCCAAAAACGTGTGTTACGTACGCTGCTTTCCAGTCGTGCGACACTTTTGAAGACATTGCAGTGTATTATCGCGAGCTGAATTTCTACAAAATTTTAGGTTCAATTACACACAAAAGATTTTTGTGTTTCTAATTATTATTATTATTATTATTATTATTATAGTAAAGTACTGTGATTACTTTCGAGCTGTGTTACACGCATTAAAACTTTGTTTCGCCCACGTGAATATGACGTGTGCTCAGACGTAATCATGACTTTTTCAACACAACTGTGTGTAATTTCACTTTGAAATTGTTCGTAATACGATAAATAATTATTGTACCGGCGGCAATCATTACTATTGTAAAGTTTTTTGTTTTATTATTTTTTTTTCCTCCTGTCCCTTGCATGCGTTGTCATTCTGTTAGGGTTCGGATTTGGGTGCAAATACTTATTTTTGAATTCAGTGTGATAGTTAGATAAATATATCACGTAAATTCGTTTCCAATCAATTTGATTTTAATGAAGTTAATTTTTTTTTTTTTTTTCAATTTTCCTCTAAATTTGTTTTATCCGTTTTGGACTTTTTCTTATTTTTTACATACTTTTGATGAAAAAATCACATATTTTCTACTAGTACATTTTATATTTTTTACTATAGGTATTATTATTGCCAGAAATATCTAAGTGAAAATTTATACAAACGAACAAACGTTTTTTTTGTTTACTGGATCGTTAATAATTTGACGAAAAGTGAAAACAAATTGTCCAAATATAATTAGGTTGTAAATTTGTTTTCGATTCTGAGTGGAGTTAAGAAGCTAGTGTTTTCGCTCTGATGTTTAATTTTTTATTTACATATTTTTCCATGAACGTGTTTTCGAATAGAAATAAGTGTTCAAAAGTTTCGACCGGTGAATTTTTTAATTAGAATTTGGTTCTATGTGGTACTTGAGAGAAGTCGTTTTTCGCAATTCTCGATACATTTTCCCAAATTTTCAAAAAACTATCCAAAATTTGACAGATACACCTTTGAAACTTTCCCTTTTTAATCCAAACTATGAAAATTTTAATATGTACAAACAGTTATATGGAAAATATTTTGATAAAGGAAAATTGTTAATAACTATGTGAAATTTATTAATATAGGAGGATACAAAACTGGCAAAGTAAAAAATATTATATATTTTTTTGTTTTAGTAAAAAACATAATAATTATTATCGAGTAACATTGTTTTGAATAAACTAAATTTCAACTCAGAATTATTGTTATACCCTTTAAAAAAAAATTAATTTATCGCTTCTTTAAAACGTAACACACTCGAGCAACCAAGAATACTGACGGCGCAAAGTATGTCAAGCCGTTTTAATGTATTGTTGATGTTTGTTTTTATAGAGTAAAATTTTTGGGATACTCAAAATTATTTTTTAAAGGATTTATTTTGCAAACAAGTCCGATCGCCAAATTATTATTGTCGTCCACGCCGCGTTGTTTTATCGTTTTCAACAAAACGACGACACGATCGCAGTGTCTAAAATGCGATCTTTGATCGAGTAAAAGTTTACTTAAACTCCTCGTGTACAGTGTTGAATAAACGCGCGGAAACGTAAAACGCTTGTTTTGTAAAATTTTGTTGAGACTAATTCGATGTTAGTGCCGAAAATCGGAAGTGCTTGGCGGTTTGCCAGCAACGGTTAATCGCAAAGTAATCGCGTTTGGCTTGCGGTAAAATCGTATTATTTTGACGCGCACCAGCAAACGCGAGTCTAAAGATTTCGCGCCATCATTAGCAGTGTAGAGAACATAATAAGATAGATTTATCCAGATAAATACTGCTGTGCGATCTTATCTAGATGGACAAAAAAAAAAAAAAAAAAAATGTTTATTTGATGCAGGTAAACAATTTTGTCATCTGCTCATTCCAGATAAAATTAATTTCCATTTTTAAATGTCTTTTAGATTCTAAACGAAGTGAAGAAGCTAGTGTTTTTACAATGATATCTTTTTTTAGATTCAGAATGAAGTGAAGAAGCTAGTATTTTTACAATGATGTTATTATTTAATCTCATTTAATTCAATTCTACTGACATTGTATCAATATTAAATAAGCACGATAAAAAAAAGTTATCTTTTTATTTATCTAGATAAATTGTAGACATCTTTTGTCTTCATCTTTATCCAAGTACGTTATTAAAAAAGTATCTCTATCTAGACAAAAAATGAGTTCAATTATTTTTACCTTTACCTGCTCAACACTGACCATTAGTCGAGTGAAAAAAACGCGGACAAATTTCAATTCAATTTTTGTAATTCGTGAACATTTTTTCGTGCGGATGGATAATTTTTCAAAAGAGTTTCACGTTCAACCCGTCCTATGGTTTAGAAATTAGACACAAATGTGGCGCCAGCTCTTGTTCGCTTGTTACTTTCGATTGTTTTCCAGAAAGCAGTAAAAGAAAAACAAAAAACGACCGACTGAGAAACTATGGCAAATCCGTTTTAAAATAAATCGAATAAATCGGTTTTGGTCTCTGCGGTTCGAAATAAAATAAATCTGTGGGTGCATGAAATATCACCTACTATTTATGTAGCTATAAAAAAAAGAAATATGCGTTTCGAATAAGTCGCTTTTGCCACAATTTGAAAATTCTGTGTGAAGTAAAGAATGTGTGTATTGGTTTCACAATGACACGCGCTTTCCTTTTTTTTTTTTTTATGTCCGCTTTCAGTTTTTTATTTTGGGGGGGAGGGTTAAGCAGTAAAACGCGATCACGAAATTTCGTCCAATCTTTTGGCGCACATAAAAAAAATCTACCTACCGGACGACACGTCATGAGAGAGGTCATTTTTACGAATTCTAAATCGTTTTTCTCAAAGCCCGGTGATGGAATAAAAAACAGAAACGATAAAATAACACTGTATAAATTTAATTTTCACGAAATCGATTTGAAAACAAACAAAAAAAAAGGTATTACCTAGGAACACTCGATTTTTTTGAATCATTAACGGCGTCGGCCTGATAACGTTTTCGAAAAACCTGTTGTGCTAAGTTTAGGATTTCGAAACGTCGTAGATATCTTGTTTCCCGAAGGTTTTCATCTTTTCAAACTTTTCGGTTTTCATAACATTGAAAAACTTTATTTTCTTGAATGCCTATACCAGTCTATTATTAATTCGATTGTATCCGACGTTTAACTCGAGATGGACTCTCAGTGGACTGGGAAGTTTTTTTTTTTTTTTGCGTAGGCGTTTAAAGTTCAAAAGAATTTTATTACAAAACATAAGAGTTATTTTATTTATTAGAGTTATTTTAGTTATTAAACTAACAAAAAATAAAAAAAAACTAACAAATTAGTTTTAGTTAGTGTATTTTATACCACCGAGAATTAGCCAGCGAGTTAATTCGTCGATAACGCGAAACGCTGCAGAGACAAAAAAAATATATTGAATGAGAAAAAGAGAGCAACGAAAATGTTTTCACTTTGTTTAGAATCTAAAATTAACATAATATTATACTCACCTCGAAGAGTTAAGGCAGGCGATTCTATAACATTTTTAATATTATATTTTTTTAATTGTAATAATTAGAAAATTTGTCTGTCCCTGTTTTACTATAATAAAAATAGTTGTCAAGATTTTTTCTCTTCACCGAATTTCATTTGTTTATCGTTTTAGTGTTTAAAAATTATTTGCCATAAAATAGACATAATTTGTCGACCCCTGTATGTTGTAAATAATCGTTCCACTGTTTGTGTCAATCTAACGCGTAGTGCTTGGTCGGGGGGGGGGAACTTTTCACCAAATTCGATCGACTACACACACAATAATATGTTAATATATTTACTCGTACAATGCTGTAGAGCACTGGCTGCACACGCGTCGCCGATTCGCATACGTTTTTTTTTTTTTTTTTAATAATAAATTTCAAACCTTTTTTTCGAAAACGCGCGAGGTGTATGTAAAATAAATCAAATTAAAATGAGTTTTCGACGTGGAAGCTTAAATATAATAAATATAATAACACAACATCGCCGCGAGTCGTCCAATACAAACGCCCACTCATTGCGCAACTGCATAATTTTAGACGACACGATTAGGTTTTAATTATACCGTGTGGCGTGTATTATATTGTTCGCGCGAGATACGATATTATACAAAGGAAACGCGGTTCCGGTGAGATTATAATATCACATAATATTATATAGTTTCACACGAGATTTAGGCGGACAATGTCGACTACAGTATGTCCTGCGAACGCGGCGTAGGACTCTCCCCAATCGTTCGAGGAGGAAAAAAATATGGAGTCCTCTGCTCTGCACCTCGGACGAGATAGTCATGGTGGGCTTGTTGAATATTTTAAGAAACTATAAATAATTTTATTCGATAAAACGATTCTGAACGGAGCTTCGACCTATACGAGACGGCTTTACTTAAAAACTACAAAGTTTATTTGTATTATAAAAATTAATTATATTTTTTTCATTTTTTTTCGTCTGGTTTTATACCCCACTGTTAATTGAGAACTTTAAAAACTAATGTTTGATGGGAAAAATTGATTAGGGAGAAAATGTCTAAAAAAAAATTTAGTTTTTTATTTTACACATTTTCAAAATCTTCTTTCACCAAAAAGTTTATCATATTATGGGTCTAAATATATTTAAATTTTCATAATGTTTTGAAAGCGTTTTTGTTGAGTTTTGGGTAGTTTTTCTCAAATTTTTAAAAATCTATTAAGAATTTCAAAAAATGACCTCCAAAAAGTACCTCTTCAAAGCTGGTTGTATTTCAAAATCTCGCTGGTCAATAATTTTGTATGTAATAATTATTTCTAAACGAAGAGTTCTACAAACAAAAAAAAAAAAAAGTATTATTGTAATAAAATCACCGACTTCTTCGCTCCACTGAGAATCTAAAAGGTGAAAATTGACCGATAACACGAGAGCGTTACGACTTGCACAGATCTATCACCGAGTTCGCCGATTGAACGAAATAAAAACACTTCTTAAGCATGACGGATTACGCGTTGTGTAAGATAGAAGTGAAACATGCAAATCACATTATTATAAATTATGTAAGTTCGACGTGATATTCTTTGTGTCTCGTTTATATTATCGTCTCTTAAACATATTATTTGTGCGTAAAATGTATTTATTATTATTTTTTTTTTTTTCCATTAAATGCAATTTTGAACATCAAATAAAAATGAAATTTTTCGGTTTGTTAAACGCAACCAATGTTTAACTACCGACTACTACAGTAGTCGAAGCGGTTAAATTAACTTATTTTTACTCGTTAATCTGAGTAAATAAATACGTTTATTCCGAATTCGCATTTTTAAATCGAATAATTTTACTCTGGGAACTTTATTAAATACAACTCTGAAACCGATTACGTTTTATACCGGTTTACGTCAAAGAACTTTACTAAATCACAACGTTATGATGTGTAAAATGTTTTTTAAAATAAAAATCATTATTTTTAATTCTATTGCGAAAATGACTTCGGGTAAAACACAATATTATATAAATGCGACGTGGAACGCAATAGAGAAATCCGATGATCTCTCCTCTCTCTACGTGACGAAACAATGGATATTACGATGATAAGTGTAAATAAAATTTTATCTCGGGAGTACACACAAAATTGCACTCAAGATGAACAATATTTTATAGGACTCGCGCCAACGGGACAGTATTGCATTTTAATCGACATTATTCCAATCTTTTCGAAAATAGTGTAAAAAATATTCGAGAAATTCCAGTTGAGTCAAGAATACTGTTGTTGCAATACACTCTCGTTATAATAATTTGGGTAATGCAATTTTGGCTTTTACTCTATTACAAGTTCTCTCTCTCCTCTCTCTCTCTCTCTCTCTAAAACCTACTGTCGTCGATTATTTTTTTTTTCTTCTTTTGTTTTTTTTTTTTTTTTTTTTTATGCTGCTTCACATCAAACTATTATCGCAAACATAAAAATGCGCGCGAATGTTGTTTTTATACGAAAAAAAATTATTCGCCGTTCCGCGTGTAATCTCAATACACTCAACTCCTCAACGGAGAAAATCTTTTTTCCGCAAAATCTTTTTATGCATTTTAAGCAGACCTTCGGATTTATTTCAACACATCGACGTTTCCAAAGACGGCATGTAACCGCACAATGTTTACTAGACACGACGTAATCGCTTTATGTATGTGTTATGCGTATCTATGCGTGAATCTGCGTGTGTGTGTGTGTGTGTGTGTGTTGTCGTACGCGTTATTGAATGTGAGGATTTGTCGACCGCCGCCAACTGCGTTTTCTTCGAATAAAACGTCAAAATGTCGATATTGGTATTTAAGTAGAATATTTATCGGCAGCGCGATGCGTAGTAGTAACACGCGACTGACGTTCAATGTTTATAATATTGCGTCATGAGTATTTTTGTCTTTCCGCGCCCCGACAATATATTATATTCGATACGGTTTTTTGTACAAAAATAATTCTCGTCCAATAGTTACGACCGGTTACTTTTCGGATCGAAGTTTGTCTCCTATATAGCTGATAGTAATTTGGAGAGGTCGTCGTTTTTCCAAAATCAACCCAAGCAAAGCTAGTCGAATTCGACAAAACGCTTTTAAAGCTTTTTCTTCTCTCTTAATTCAAACTTTATGAACATTTTCTAAATACACGGACAATGGAAAGTTTTTAATATGTCAATTATTTTTTTTTTTTTTTTGTTCTTTTACACTTTTTCCCGTCGAAAATTCGTGTTCTCCTGTTCTTTTTGTTAAGTTAATTTTGGGGCACAAAATTCGTCGAGCAATTTTTGTTTGTGATATTAATAAACTGTTTTATAGTTTTTAAGTAAAAAATGTTTCTCGTTTATACTGAAGCTGTACACAGAATCGTTTTGTCGGAGAAATTATTTATCGTTTCTTAATAATTTAATACACCACCCACCAAGTCCCACTCGAAGGAGGTACATAAAACGAGAAATTAAAATTTTATAAAATATCAAAAATAAAAGATGTCGTCTTAACTTTATAAATGGATTATGAAAAAATAATTCATCGAGCCCATCATCAATTTATTGAGAAATAAAATTGTTATTTTATGTGAAAATAATGAATTATTTTTATTAATCCCGTTTGTGAGTAAACTAATCTGTTAACAAAATAATTTCATGATTTAATGCATTCGAATTCCAGCGTTTTAATCATAGTTGAACGCTGTAATCATCTTATCTTAAATCAACTTTAATGGAAATTTATATATTAAACTAGTTGATAGAAGAAATAAAATTATTTTACCACCGACCTCTTTGGTTTTAAAGTGTTTTCCTTCAAAATCTTACGTATTTTTTGACGCTGTTTTAAACCGATTTGACGAAAATAATTAGTTCGGAAATATGGGGTAATTTGGGAAAATTTCTGAAATATACATATAATTTATGTAGTAATAATGTATACAACGAAGTATAAAACATAATTATACATGTAAATATTATTTACAAATATTTTTTAACAAATCATATAATATTAATAAAAAAAAAACTTTATACTTGTACACTCTTATTCTTATATGTCTTGTCAAAACAACATTTAAGTAAACAAAAACTATTATTCAGATATTTTTACCATACAATTTCTCTTGGAGATTTCTGAACAACAGAAACTTCCATTTTAGAATTTTCCAAAATCGAAATTTCTAAATTGAAATTTCCAAATTACATTACACTATTTTGTTTGTGCGTCCGTTTTGGGGGGTTTAAAGTTTAAATCACAGTCGAGCAAACGTAAAAACGCTTTTCGGTTCATCGTGTGCGTTCGTTGTTTCTAACGTTTTAATTATTATTATTATTATTATTATATTATATGGAGGTAATTTACTTATTTGTGTTTCGTTACAGTATTCGCTGCTGCAGACCGTGGTGGAGGCGTGTCAGAAAAAACAGCAGTGCAGAGTTCAACCGTCTCTGGGCAAATACGATCCTTGTCCGGGCCACCCGAAGTTCATTCAAGTCGATTATAAATGTCGACCATGTAAGTAATTTTCAACCATATATATATATATATATATATCGCAGCAACATTAAACTCTATAACTCAATTTACTTCCGTTCTACCGGCCGCGCTAGTAGCTTTGGTAATTTGTAGAAAGCACGTTTTACTCTCAGTCTAAAGGAAACTTTTTTTCTTTTTTTCACACTATTAAATTTAAATATTATTAAATAACAGCGATGGTACGTACGGCAGGCAAAATCGAATTATATCTCTAGTGCTGTGGATTACACGTAAAAACTTTGTGTTTGTGCAAATTACTCGCGTAAAACTATTCATATACAGACTACGTAATAAGTGGCCCAATTAAATTTGCTCGCTCGATTATTATTCAATATAGTATGTTTTTGATACGTCGTAATACGAATGCCAAAACGGTTGTACGTTCTGTTAAATTACCATAAGCCAGTGGTTCCCAACCAGGGAGAAATTCTCTATAGGGGTGTTGGGATACTGTACAGAGAGGAAGGGAGTATTCAGTGATGGTTGAAAAACGAGAATTTGTTTTGTCAATGTTTGGAAAATAAATTAGTTTTGAATTTACTTACATCATTAAAATAAATATAAACATAGCGTATTTTATTATTTTTGTTTTTATATTTAATAATTTGATCTTATATTCAGTGTCATGAATCAGTAAGTCGACTAATTTATGAATTAATTAAAATAAAGATCAACAGTATAATTGTATAATATACGTACATACTTATATATTGTTTAATTCGTTTGAACGACTAACAAGAAAAAAAGTCAATACTTTAATTTAAGGCGGATTAGACTTTTGAAAATTTACAAAAGGGGGATGAGATTTTTGAAAAATTACTAAGAACAATAGAATAGAAAAAGGTTAGGAACTAAAGCCCGTAAGCAATCGTAAATTTTCGTGTTGTTTGATAGGAGAGCAAATATTATTCTTCTTTGAAAACAAACACCTGTCATGCGTTTTATTCGTTATTACTGGTACCCATTACAGGCACGTGCACAAAAAAAAAAAAAAATACTTTGATAGGGTTTTAATTAATAATAAATAATCAGTCGTAGATCCAGAAATCAGTCAAGGGAGGGAGTTATAATTCAAATCCAGTAACTACTATTAGTATTCAATTAGAGATACTCTTTGTCATTCCTTTAAATTATTAAACCCGTGGGAAAGATATTTACCTCATCACCCCTTCCCTTTGGATCCGCTACTGACACTAATATAACAGATAAGTTTAATGCAGAATTTCAAAAGAAGTGTTATTTCATTATTAATTTTTAAAAAAAGGTCATAAAAAATTAAAAGTTACGATAATATATCGACAATAGCATAATAAGTAATAACTAGTGTACGGCTTTTGATGGCATTTCCTTTTTTTTTTTTTATTGCAAACGAAGATATATAATAATTAGCTATAAATTTGATTTATATTATTTAGAATAAAATACACGACATTTTATTATGCTTTTTGGGGTATTTGGGAACTATTTTTATAGCTTTTTTTTTATAGTTTTTCGGAAGACTTATAATCAAAAAATGTGAATGTGGAATTTACTTATCAAAATAATTAAGTTTAAATAACATGTAATTATTTATTATAGATAGTAAATGAAATAAGCATTTTAAATTTATCTATGTAAGATGAAAGATATAATAAATGTATCTTATTATATTCAAATATATGCGTATACGACTGGATAGAAATGAAATGTATTT
Organism: Stegophylla sp. TES_Ste_2020; assembly: GCA_025469315.1. NCBI lineage: Eukaryota > Metazoa > Arthropoda > Insecta > Hemiptera > Aphididae > Stegophylla > Stegophylla sp. TES_Ste_2020. Next base: position 6,985 of record JAIPRM010004351.1, on the reverse strand, counting down.
GTTTGTTTCGTAATTTTCTTGTTTCGCGCGTGTAGCCACAGTGAGGCATAATATATGGCGTATTGTCGAGATATCACTATTTTTTTTTTCTTTTTTATTTACGATATTTTGTAAAAACAAATCAATGCGGAAAGTATCCGCCGAAGCGTAATAATCTCCGCGAAAGTTTTCGGTACATTTATTGTTCATTTGCGTCCGCGCAGTATTAAGGGGAACATATATATATATATATATTCGACGTGTTATCGTACGCGAAATATATTTTATTCATACGAGCGCAGTCTTGTAAAAGTCATACCTGCGGAACAATAAAATCTCGCAGACGCGACGGTAAATCCGAACTAAATCAATAACGAAAAATTGCATTTTACATTCCGCGTGGGGGCGACGAGAAACTTATACACGGTTGTACAGTGTTGTTTATATTTTTCCTTTTTGTTTTTTTTTTTTTTTTTTTTTTCTGAGAAGAAACACGATCAGTGAGTTAGTAGTAAGTAGAATATTGTTCGCGCGTAATACTTTTACCCGGCGGCGGCCAGTTTTCGAAATTCTCGAAAGTTCTGTTTTGAGAGTGGGAAAAATCAAATTTGAATGAGAAAAAAAAACGATAAAATATGCCTTTGAATTTTAGTTCGTATAATAGTACTATAACATCCACTCATTATCAACAACACAGACGGAAAATAATTGCAACAAAATTTCACCTTTTTTTTTTGGATAAAATATACTATGTCACTTAGGAAATATCTCATTTTTTGTAACTATTCGTATAGTAAAATTTATTTAACTATCGATATGAGTTGAAAATTTGATACGACTTCATTTTTATTTCACACAAATGATTTTTTTTTTTTTTTATTCAACACACTCACCAAGAGTATTCAACTTTACCACCCGAATAGTGAAATACCCATGGTGCGATGATAAATTGAACTATGCGTTTCACTCGTGAAACTAAATTATATTACTAACAGTAACAATTTATAAATGTACAACAATATAATAACTATTGCAACGATGTGTCTAATCAATCCTGGTATAACCTATTACTAGGAATAGGGACTTATAGGAGTTGGCATGTTTTTCAAAAATCACTAAAAACATAGTCGAGTAATATAGAAAAGCGTTAAATAACACAAAGAGTTGTATGCAATTCTCTTTGACTTGCATATTTTGCATATTTAGCTTTTTATTTTTCGATATGAGTGCAGATTTCACATATTTTTCAATATTTAATTTGGATTTTCTTGATTTGAATATTGTTTGATATTTGATTTGTTTAAATGAAAGCTTTAAAAGAATAAAAAGAAAAAATTGCACAAATAATAGAAGAAGAATTAATAATACATAGTATAATGCATAATGCAATACAATTTTTTAATTTTTTTGAATTTTTACAGTAAAATTAATGTTTCATAAGAGTTTATTTTAGTATTTTCGAATATTTTTAAAGCATATTTCGTAAACTTTATAGCATATTTGGTACATTTTTAGAGCATAAATGCATTTCAAAGATTTTTTAAAGCTATAAGTCCTATTATATTACTATAAAGAGTTCAATTTAACGATTTGTTTACAATAATTTTATAATCATATCGTTTTTCGGGCTCGTCCCGTACAGAGTATAAAATATAATAATACATTTTGTAGTGCCGAGTGCAATATTTTAATTTTTACAACGCGTTTATTATACAAAATCTTACTCCGTGGTTTGTGCGTTCGGCGCGGTTCGAAACAATTGCCGAATATTCATCTCGGGAGATATAGCGATGACGTCATCGCCGTTAAAACAACATGGAAAATTTAAAGAGGCTTAGACAGCAGTTGCGTGAACTTCAATTATAAATTTCGGGAGACTTGTAAATCATTACTTTCTACCCCGAATAATAATAATAATAATAATAATAATCACAAAGCTACGAGAAAACGTATACGAAATATGAGTTGTTTTTCCCCTTTGAAATTTAGCGATTTATCTTTCTTTATTTATATTTATTTTCGTTTTGTTTTCTAACAAAAATTGAAACCATCACTACTTCGGGACAAACTACTTACACGCAGTGCATACGATATTATAAATAATAAACGCAGTACTTTCTTTTTAATCGTAGAAAATATTATACAACTCTTAAAACGTTCGAGAGCGGTGACCGTTGTCCGAAAATAAATCATCTCATTATTTATTTATTTATTTATTCAACGAAACAATCAATTTTTACAACCATATATTGGTAAGATACAATTTATGTTGATACCTAATCTCTATAAGCAATGCTTGTGATGAGATTAGGGAGTCTATAAATAATTAATTAATTACTAATTTTGCTTACTTCTATTAACTTAATATCTAATTTCTATGAATATAAATATACTTTTATGCATTTGCATTCATACATTTAAAATATATAATAAAAATTATAATTAAGTCTCGTCGTGAAATTGCATATATAGTTTATTTATTTTAAATTTAAAGAGTTTATTATTATTAATTGTCTTAATATTATTTGGTAACATATTAAATAATTCAATTCCTCTATTTATGTAAAACATAAAATTAACATTTTCATTAAAGTAGTATTACATTTAAGTGGTTTGAGATTATTTTTACATTCATTTCTTGTATTGTAGCCATTAAATATTTCATAGTCTTTTTTTATTCGCATGTATTTTTATTGTTATTAATTTATTATATAATTGATTTATATTTAATATTTTAATTTTTTTAAATAGGGTTTCAGTTTTATCAGTATCTAAATAATAATTTCTCAACATTACTCTAATTAGTATTCTATGTATCATTAGTGGTTCCAATGCATTTTTATAAGCTGAACCCCATATGATTATACCATATGTTATTACAGATTGAACTAGTGCAAAATATATCATTCTAAGATTATTTATATCTAGAATATTTCTAAGTTCTTTAAAAATGTAGAGACATTTTCTCAATCGTATTATTAACATGTCTATATGTTTAGTCCATTTTACATGTTCATCGAAAATTACACCTAAATATTTCACATCAGATGTTCTACTAATGTCAATACAATTATTTGATAGGCATATTGCTCTATGCTTTTCCTTACAATTAGACGTGTGAAGTTTTATTGATATGTGTTCTGGTTTATTTGTTTTAGACATACAGAAAGGAATAAAATTATTAATTAATTAATTAAGTATAAATAATATTACCAGAGATAATCGAAAAATTATCTTAATAAGATGACAGATAATTCATTGACACGTTTATCTGGTTAAGATAATGGAAACCAATTTAAATACTTATCTAGATAACGTATAAAATATAACGTTATTTCTCTAGATAAAAACGTGCATTTGTAAATTGAAAATTTCACTATGAATTTAAAAAAAAAAAAAAATGTAAAGACTTAATTATGATTTATATAATTTTATTATTTTCCTTTTACATATTTAGAAAACTTTATGAAACATAATTTCGATAGTACTCAGTGGTCGTTTGTCGAAATTCTGAATATTTTATTCCAAAATTTGGGGAAAAGTTTTGCGAAATTCGACAAAAACAGTTTTGAAAGAATTTTTAAAAAATTATCTAGATAATTTCATCCCAGATGACCGTTTTAATAAATAGGTAGATAAGATAAAAATATACTCAAACATAATTTTTATCTAGATAAAATAACCAAAATAATGCACAGCGTTATGCACGCGAAATAATAAAACACATTTTTTATTTTTGAGCTCAGACGACGAGTAGCAGTAAATTATCGCGTATCGTCATTACATTTACACTATATATAACTACCGAGAATTAATATTGTAATTTATAATATCGCGAGCAAACGCGAAATTCAATACGATATTTCGCAGAATTTTCCAGCGCCTTCTCAATTACTATACACCTCATTCGACGTACATAATATTATTATTACATTTATACAATATATACGAGATTCAATTGCGAGTATCATTAAACAATTTACAAGGATCCTCCCCGCACAAAACGATCGCTTCGATTATTAATACAGTATTCTTGTCGCTCACAATGTTGTCGATGCGTTAATAACGAGAAACACGGCCAAGTATCAACTTTTTTTAATATGATTTTTATTTTTTTATTATTATCATTATTTTTTCTTTTAGTGTTTCCGATGAAACGTGGTGGTACATCGCGTATTCCATTGGAATATCGGAGTGTATTTTTTGTCGAAAAGTTATAAAAACGTACCTATCTATATAATATTATTATACAATGCTCGGCGCCGTCGGTTATTATTATTATTATTATTATTATTATTTGGTAGGAAAAAAATAATAAAAATTTATCTGATTAAAAAATAATTGCCGGGTGGTAATGGAATTCCATTACGCGCGTGCGCTCTCGCGCTCCCCCGTTTTATATACCGGTAGTGAATGTCAACTTGTTATAAAGTTTATTTGTTCGAAAACGAAATTTATATATATATATATATTATTATTTCGTCGAAACATTTAACGTCGTCGATACGTCCGAAATCGTAACGTTTTTCACAAATAAACCATTTATAGTCACTGGTTCGCAGTAAGTCGTGCTACTTACTACCTATATCCCTGTAAGCAGAGTTTTCAATCGATACACTTTTTTTACTTTCTTTCTTCTTTTTTAATTACGTTCGCCAAACGATTTTCGATGTCAACCGAGAACGACTAGAGAAGGCCCTCCTCAGCCCTCTCGTTTTTGTTCGTTTCAGTTTTTAAGACGTTCTTGTCACTATTTTCCGTACGACTTTAGTGTAGTGCATTGTCTAGATAAAAACTCATCTCTAGAAGTTCTCTAAATTAGGAAAACATTTTCAAAGCAATGAAATCATAATCTCGTACTTTATGTTATTTTATTATTTGCAGTTAAATTTGCGTTTTACAAATGCATTATTTTAATCGTGTTAACTTATTAAAATGATCTATTTCTTTATCTAGATAAATGGGATTTTCTTTTGTCTGTTATCTAGATATGTATTTAAGTCACTATTTATCTATTATCTTATCTAGATAAATTTTCAATGAACTGTCAGTTATCTAGGCTAGGAATTTTAGATTCTGAGCGAAAAGCTTATGAATTTCCAATTTTCTAAACAATCTAAATAATATTAATATTTATTTTGCAATACGGCTACGATTATATGGTTGAATCATTGTGTAGATATTATTGAATTTATTTCGATAAATTGGTGTCTTAAATAGAGTAAAACTTTAACTGTGAAATGTAAAAAAAAACAGTAGGCTTGTGAATAGAATTCTATTTTATTATAATAATTTCTTTTTGATTTCATAAAGTAATAAATAATTATACTATTCTTTGTGTAATATATATTTTTTTTTTTTCGTAAACCCCATTTTTAATTTTTTTTTTGGAACATTATTTGTTAAGTTTTTATTTATTTATTTATTTATTTTTTTTTGCTTTATTTTAAGTGCTTTTCTTTAGTTTTTTTTTTTTTTTTATTGCTTTAAAATCCGCACACTAGTCATACTATATTATCTAATTCTTTATCCAACGATCTCGTGCAACGGGGGAACTTATTATTTGCTGAATTTTGGCGACGAGCGAGGGGGTTGGATGGGGGTCAGGTAGGTAGACGACCGCCGCCACCACCGCGGTGGGAACGATTCGAATTTAATTCGGCTGCGACACCGCCACCGCTCGGTAACGTGTGTGACATTTATGCAAAAATAAAGCAATGCGCGTGTTTCGTTTTATCATTTGCTCAACCCGTAAAGTTTTGTAATCGGATCATTGTTAAAAGTGTGTGTGTGCGCGGGCGCATGCGCACGTGTGTGTATGTCTATGCCTCGGATAATAAACATTTTCCACGGGACGGAACCCCGCCGACCCCTATTCCTTCCCACCCGCGCGCAGTTCGCAGATTTATGACTATACGCTTGTGTTTTAATACTACTGTGTGTGTGTGTGTGTGTGTGTTGGTTTAAATTTATTGTGCTCATACTCTATACGTGAAAAGCATAAATTCAACAATAATTATTTATCAGTTTTCGCCGTATTAAGAGTGAAAAAAACAAAAACAAAAAAAAAAAAAAAAAAAAGGAAAAATAAATTAACAGCGAATATTATTGCAAAAAAAAAAGGGAAGTGAGATGCGTTTGACGTTCGCGCATATTACTATAATAATATTACGTGATATTTGTACGACGTGAGTCGATTGCTGCTCAGTCGACGAAAAATTCTGCGAAAATCGTTTATCTCGCGCTATTGTAAACAACCGAGCGAAATAATACCCCTTGGTGGAAAACGCCGAGCGATAATAATTTATTTTAATAACAATAATAATAATAATAATAATTTTCTTCTGTCGAACGTTTTTAATTTGTTGTCCGCACGAAATGCCAACAGCGCGCGCCACTCGCGGATTTTCGTCGTCGCCTGGAGTCTAGATCACGGTGGTTTTCGACCTCATTTATTTGTTTTTTTTTTTTTTTTTTTTAATTACGACTCCCTACTTTTAGTTTTTTCGCTATGCAACCCTTTTCTAGTTAATCGTTTTTTATTTATTCATTTACACTTATTCATTATTAATTATCAATATTTAAACGGCTCACATTTTAAACAACATCATTGTTTAGTACACGTGTCATTAAATTTAATATTCGTGAAAAAATTTTAAACGTTTTGGATTCTGAACGAAACGAAGAAGCTAGTGATATTAAAATTATAAAAAATTATTAAATTTTAAAGAAACTATAAATCATTTCTTCAGTAAAACGATTCTGAACAAAGGAAGTTATTAATATAAGAAAAAAAAAATTTTTCAAAAAATGTCCAACATTTTTTTTCACATTTTCAAAATTTTCTTGCGCCAAAATCTTTTTTATAAAATTTTCTATCTATGTTTAAATTTTCATAAAATTCGGATCAAAAAATGATGGTTTCCGAGTCGTTTTAGTCAAATTTTGGGTAGTTTTTTCCAAAAAAAAAAAAATGAAGAGTTGAGAAATTCAAAAAATGCCCTCT
>JAIPRM010004350.1:0-16418 GCA_025469315.1 Stegophylla sp. TES_Ste_2020 | reverse complement strand
ACTTTAAAGAGGTCATTTTTTGAATTTCTCAATTCTTCAATTTTTTTTTTGGAAAAAACTACCCAAAATTTGACAAAAACGACTCGGAAACCATCATTTTTTGATCCGAATTTTATAAAAATTTAAATATAGATAGAAAATCCCATAAAAAAGATTTTGGCGCAAGAAAATTTTGAAAATGTGAAAAAAAAATTTGGACATTTTTCGAAAAAATTTTTTTTTTTCTTATATTATTAACTTCCTATGTTCAGAATCGTTTTACTGAAGAAATGATTTATTGTTTCTTTAAAATTTAATACGCCCGTCAAGAGAATACCATCCGTCGTGCAAAATACACCCATCGTGCTAAGTATGTCCGGCTTTTTTAAATCAAAAATAAAAAAAATTATATTATCAGACGTATTTGAATAACTTTTCAAGTATTCAAAAAGTTATTCCAGAATATATTTTTACAAAGTATTCTAATACGTATTTTGAATAACTTTTCATCCATTTATTCGGATAGGTATTCTGAATACAAAATAAAAGTATTCTTTACAAGACTGGTTATAAATGAATACAATCGTATTTTACATTTGTTATTTAATAAATCAGATTGATTACATCGAATCGCACTTGAAGATAAAATAATGAATGAGTCTGAAATTATGATTTATGTTCCTCGTTTTAATTTTTCTTCCATAAAATTATGACTAGAATTATAGTGCATTGAATTGCAAATATGAGCTTATACTATTTATATCTTATTATTTCAAGTATTGTTTACTTTAAACAGAGTTATTTATAATTAAACATAAATTAGTGCAATTTATAAAATCTAAATTGATTTGTTTTAAATGCATGCACGTATGATTTCGAATACTTTAATTACTTCGTTTTCCAAAAAAGGATTCGTCGAAATTTGTTCCGGTTTAAGATTTTCCATATCCATTAAATCGGTGAACACTTCAGTCGCAGAAATATTGGTAGATGACCCATCTCCGTCATCAGCCAGTTGAAAATCCTGAGAAAATCTTCCAGCACCGCCTTGTTTATATTCTGTACACCGATAAAATATATGTATTATGTTAGTAAATAATTAAAATCAATTAAATCCTAGGACAAGTGCAATAATGAGAGATATGCGACTAAATATTATTTTCCAGAATTTTTCACGTCACTCGTATGCGTGTAGTAGCGTTTAAGTGATATTAAAAACATAAAGGAAAATATTTTGTAATTTGTTCGCGCCGCTCGTATTGTACTCGTCTTTTCGACTATTATTTTAAGTGGCCAATTCGACCGAATATTTTAACGCGAACTTTAAGTGCCTACGTTATGTAAAAATATTTAAAAATTATACCCGATAATCCTGATGTGCTGGTTTGAGAAGATTTTCTGGATGTCTGGTAAACACTTGAAATCGGCGAACCAGCAACACTGGGGCTTTGCAGTGGCGACTGTACGTTTTCACGACTACCATACGGACTGGAAGCCTAAACATCAAAAGTCAATCATTACGTATAATCCAACCAAACTCAACCTTAGACAGTAATATGTATATATTATACAATATATATATATAAGAATTATTTACAAGAATTATGTAATGAGTTTATTGTAAAAATGTAATTGTACATTTTATAAGCTTAATTTTCGATCAAATGTCTAGGCAAATATTAAATAGTAATTTAAGTTTTACCATCTATCTGGGCATTTAGGTGTTAACAAAATGGGTATTTTTTTTTTTTTTTAAACGTCTATTCACAAATAAACGAATATTACAATAGTAAATAAAAAAATAATTTTAAATTTGTAGCCATAATAGTCAACGAGTACTTTCACATTTTCGTAATTACATATTTCTGGATGCTTAAACAAAATGCATAACACTATTGTTTTTAAACTCTTAATGTATGTTTTTAGTGTGCAGGCATTGAATATTTATTATTTTCTTATAAATCAATTGAAATAGTTTGTAAATTTACATACAAAATGTCGATAAGTAAGAATACAAATTGTCACAATAAATTAACGAATTTTTAAAAATATTTCAACTTCTCTAAATCTCTCCCCTCTCGGCTTTATACACTCACTACAAAATCCTGTTTGTCTTTTTTATTATTAAATTTTTTATAAAGTCAGTATTTTATTTAATCAAATTTAACGTATACAACTTGTAAACATTTTGTATCAGAAACTATATTTACTTAATGTTTTATTACACTGTTTCACGTTTCAAACATTTATTAACTATTTTTATTTATTTTAATCTTTATTCGTTGGTTTTTGTTATAAAATATTAATTACGAATATTTATTTATAACATTTTTGTGTTTAATAAAGTTGTTTTCTTTTTAATTTCTTTCTACTCTAAATGTATAAGTATTTATTATGGCTTTTTTAAAAAAAATATTAATTTACAATTGTTATTAGCTATTAAACTTGTAGTTTATATAAGAAAATTCCGATTCAAACCGAGTCGAACGAAAGAGAATCGATTTGTTTCATAGAAAAGTCAAAATTCGATTTAAATTTATGGAAAACGGTAAATTCTTATGACAATGGAAAAGCTTTTAAAGAGATTTGAAAAACCTATTTCTGTGCCCACGCCTCGGGGTAGGTCAGATTATCGAAATTATTTAAGTAATTTATTTTGTTTGTCTCTCCTACAATCTATAAATAAAGTTAGAATACAAAGTCAATAGTATATTATAATAGTATAAATGTTATAGTTTATCTGTACTAGTACTTTTACACATATTCAAATGTCGTTATTTATTAGTAAACTTTGCTCAGTGGTCGTTGAAATCCGAATATTATTTCATTTTTTGTTTATTTTGTGTTTTTTGTGTACACATAAATCAATAACGACAATTGACAAACACACTCACTCACATACACACTAATACACAATACACGGAAACCGGGAAACGTAAATAAAAATTAACATTTATTGTAGATATAAATAAATTTGGACGTTTGTCGTTATATCCTGCGTATATTTTTAGGTAGTAAACTGGGTGGTGGCACAATTGTCGCTCAGTGAAATTATTTTGTCACCTACTCGATTATATTTTTGAAGATACATTTTCTTAAGTAGACATTTAAAATTAAGTAAAAAAAAAAAAAAATTTATTTAATAACAACTTAATTGGTTTGGGAGTCAATGTAAAGGTTGGACATAGCCGAATTGGAAAGGGGAGGGGAATTAAAACAAATGAGCATTTTGACACCCACCGAATTTCTCTCATGTTTTTACGTATAATGTTAATGTCGGTCTATGCGTTCATTAGTTTCAAAAATGTTTGCTATTGTATTGCTTACTATTAAATAAATGAATGAAAATTTACCTGAGATTCAAATCCACCCATAGATAGGTCTTTGGCCCAATAATGAGTGTGAGCGATTTCTAGTACTTGAAATGCTGATGCTAAGCCACCTCCGCATTGGTTGTTGAAAGAAACTTCTAAACCGTGAATGATTGCTAACAGCGCTTTGAGTATTCCTTTCCAAACCGGTTTACTTACGTACTGAAAGAAAAAACAAAATTTAATCCATAAAACACACCGCGAGAAAACGTTAATTTTATAGTTATCGCTTAGTTCATTAAATAATAATAGGTAATTGTTGTCAAATCATTACCACGTCATCGATATGATCACTTGGACTGATTTTGTTGTCCAACGTTCGATTCAGTTTACTGACTACTAAATTTCGATAACCCTCTTCTTCCATTAATTTTTTGAATCTACTGAGTTTCAGCCAACCGATGCCGTCTCCGTCGAGAATTTGTTTGGTTACCTGAGGGTCATACGCGAATATATTCGTGTTAGGTTACGTAATGTTTTATGTTGGTAATTCTAATTAAATGTAAAAATAAAAATTTCATACATCTTTCAAAAACGTCTCATTGTCAACATGACTATTTGGTTTTACTAATTTCTTATTCGGTGATTTCGACGACGAATCACTCAGTTTCCTCGGATTTGAATGTCGAATTAAATTCGATTTTTCCACCAAGTCGTTCCGTCCAACTGAAAACATATAAAAATCGTTTGAATGAGTATTTTACAGCCTTAATATCTAGTAAATCTACGTTAAACATAAATAGTATTTGGTTAAGAAATCGAGGGTCCCAAAAAGTATGCAATGGATAATGGTTTCAGGTGAAATAATTTTCATAATAGATTTAAACAATTTGAATTAACATAAACTTATTTAACTGTCATTGGTTGGGAGACACTATTCCCAATTTGTTTTTCATATTTTCTTATTTCCCAAAAGTTCTTTTTTCAATACCATTTTTCCTAAAAGTTATTTTTAACAATACCAAATCTATCAATATATCTTATCAAATATAAGGGAATTATTTACTGTAAAATAAAATAAATAACATTTTAAATTATGACTAATGACTGTAAGGTATGGAGTAATATAATTGCTATCAATAAACTCGTCATATAAATAATTTAATGAATAATAATAATAAAAAAAAAAAATAGTGAACATTTTAAATTATGACTAATTTTTTTTTTGGAAAATATTAAATTTGTAAAAATATATATTGGAAGAAAGTTTTTATGGTAAATATTGAAATTGGAGAAATTAGATTGGAAAAAATTGATTGGGAAAAATGGATTGGAAAAAACGGTTTGGGAAAACTGTACTAGAATCGAAATCCTTTATATAATGTTATAATATACAGTACACTTGCGATAAAACGAATTTCAAGGGACCGAGAAAAAGTTCGTTATATCAAGAATTCGTTATGTTATGAGTATAAATAGCAAAATTTGTTAAAACGGAATTTAAGGAAAAATTTAATTCAATACATAACAAATTGATATTAGTTTTTGTTTAATAATACTTTTTATTAAAACGCTTAATACAAATATGGAAAAATATATATGCGAGAAATATGTATACAGTGTATTATCTAGAACAGAGGTAATTAAACAGAGCGTCATAAATGATGGTTAAAGTAGTCAAGATAAAGAAAAGAGAAATAGTCCACGAGTTTGACTCTGAACAGTCTGAACGTATATTGTGTGTTTTAGTGGTTGTATAGGATAAAACTGAATTAATTAAAAAAGCAAAAAAAAATTTGGTCTTCTTTTTTGGAAAGAAAAACATCAAAATATTATAAAGGGATGAAGTTAAGCTATAGGTTAAGCAAGTTTGAATACCACTGTTATAGAAATATAACATGATAATCGTCAGAAAAACATCATTTAGAAAAAAAAAAATCGTAGAACCGTTATGCACTAACTGATATTTATCATTCTTATTTTAATTCAGTGGCGCAACCAAGGGGGGTGTTTTGGGTGTCTGGACACCCCCTTGAACCATATTTATGGAAATTTTATTCAATAATAACTTTAAAAAAATGTCCTTTTAACTATACAATTATAACCTCTATTGATTCAGAAATATGTAATGGTTAAAATAAACATAATATTTCAACATTGATCACTATTTTATGAAATATTTAACATTAGGTTATCATTAGGATTTAGAACATCTATTAAAAATTATAATATAATATATTAAGGTATAAAAGAAACCAAAAAACAGGATATCTACTCAAAATCAATAATTATTGTTGTTTAAAGTCTAATCAAATTATCGTTATCGATCTACTAACTATCTACAGTAGGTAGGTGAAAATTTATTTAAAAGTTATCTGTAACATATTTATGGTGAAAAATTCTTTTTAATTTTTAGAGAAACTTAAAACAGGCTTTAAAAATTCATAGTGTCAAATATGCGACGCTAAATTTTATTTATCTGCTATGAATAACGTTATAAAAATGTTAACTCAGAGAAAAGACAGTTAGATTTTGCAATGAGGAATTTCTATTTAATGAACTCTTGTAAAGAACCTAAAAACATTGATTATAATTTTATATTTAAATAATTATAGTCAGTGGCGTGCGCAGGGGGGGGAGGTTAGAGGTTATATCCCTCCCCATTGCATTTTTACCGCGTTATTTATTTGCTATAGCTATAAAATACGAAACATATAAAATTTAAGAGTACCTGTAAACAAATAGTTGGAAATATTTAGTACATTTATGAAAAATAAGATAGAAAATCAATATGAATTATGTTTATAATTGATTATGAGTTTTAAAATGGAATGATAAAATAATTGAAGTAGTCTGTACTATGATTGTAACTTGTAGATATATTTACAACTGTGGTTATTTTGCATATGAACAGTACCTAGTTATAAGTATTTATACAAAATTAAATATATAATAAAAATTAATAAAAGACATTTATATGCTTCATTGTGTGTAAAAAAAAGCCGTTAGGGTTTTTTGTGGTTTAAACCACATTATATTAAATACCATAAAATGAATAAAATAGTAACTTATAGTCAGTCAAAATGTAATTTTATTTTTAATTGAAAAAAGTATTTATAGGATAATGACACCAAAAAGTTTAAAAAGATTTATTTTGAGTGAAGTAAGAAAACAATATTTTTGTTCTAATTAAAATTCACTGGGTATATTGGCGTAATTAGGATAAAACATTTAAAGGAGGAGGGGATCAAATATGTTTATTTGATTGATTGCCCCTCATCCTCAATGAGAATTAATTTTATTCAACTTTTCCAAAATCTAGGGAGTTTTGAATGGTCGTGGGGGGATAATTCTTCCTAATTGTACCTATGACTAGGTATATAATTTTCCGTCCTGGATTTATTTCCCACTCTACTTCTAAATTACATCCCCTCCCATAAGAAATTCCTGGGCACGCCACTGATTATAGTAGAAATTTATAGGTAGACACCCTCATTGAAAAAAATCTTAGTTGTGCCACTGTTTTAATTTCAATTGAAAACTCGTAATAAAATTTTTAGGAGTGTCAAAATGCATTACATAACGATAGCTTTGGTCAAAAATATTTCCTTGTATCACGAGATTTTCAAGGGAACGATAGTTTCATTCGTTACATCAAGATTTCCGTTTACCGAATTTCGTTGTATCGTGAGTTGACTGTGGCTATATCGAAGCGGATTTACTCGTTTATCTTTTATTTACCTTTTGTTGACAAATGTGCAGTGGTCGTTGTCCGGTCTTTAGGTTTAGTCACTGGTAGTGTAAGTGACGATTTATTGTTTTTCGGTGATTTATTTCCTCCTAGAATAAATCGAATAAGTTTAATTATTCGAAGAAAATAATATATATATTAACATAATATTATGTATTTTTAATTAACTGTGGTAAATTTAATTTATTCACCATTATTGTCAAATCTAAATCAACAAAATATTTACCTTTAAATAAAAAAAGTACTAAAAAAAAAGTGAAATTAAGATTTAGGACCATTTTTGGTCAACATAGTTGTTGAAATACAAATATAGACTGCTGTAGATAAAATATTTTTGTTTTAAATATACCGATAACACTAGCTCTTTTTAATTTTATTACAAATGACGATGACAATCACCATGAAATGGTGTGAAAATTATAATAGTTTACGATACATTTTTATTTATTCTCACCGAATAAATCACTAAACATGTTCGACGTTTGATTCGCCAATCCGTTTATATCATTTGTTATGTTTGAAAAAAATTCTTTAGTCGCTCCGGTTCCTGCTGACGTTACTGACGTTTTTCTCATATCCGAAACGGAACCACACGACATTTGATTCATCAAAGGGTTCATAGAGTTGTCATCTTCATCGTCGAGACTATATTGGTCTCTACTCAAAGAAGACGATTCACTTAGTAATCCAACCTAAAAAAAAAATGTTTATGTAATATTCTTTCTAATTTAACCTAACCTAACTATTTATAAGTTATTTTCGACTTAGTTTTTAAGTCGATCACGAAAAATATTTATCATTTCGAAGTTGGAAGTTTTAAGTTACATATTTATATTTCTAAATATTTAAAATTCTCTGTTATCATTAGAATACAGTTTATATTATATTTCAGTATTTTAAGTTAATAAAATAAATTTAGGCCAAACTAATCTACGTAGGTATTGATTTGAATTAGAAAACTTTCGCTTACTTCACCACCCCCTACGAAAAAGGCAATAACTGTAATTTTACAATTTTTTTCAGGACGGCTAATTAAAGTTTTAAACATGATTTTTTATTCCATTTTTGATATTATTAATAATAATTATTTTTTATATTTTTACAGTAGGATTTGTATAAAAATTAATTACGCTTTGTTAGTTAAGAATTTTATGATTAAGAATTAACTATCAATTTATAATATTAATAATGCCTTTTTCATCGGGATTGTGGTCTTTGACATTTATATAAAATATAATTATTTCTAACCTCTTTGGTCGAAATAGTTGCGGCCGTTTTTGTGGGAATATAAAGAAGACTTTGCTCCGTCAGAATAATATGTGATAATCAGAAAATTGTTAAAAGCATATATTATTACTGCCTTTTTTTCGTTGGAGGTGGCTACTTAAGCTTATTAAAATTAATAATTCAGTAAGGTACCTTAAATCCTTTTTTAGACGCTACTTGTTTCGCGCTTTTGGTCAGGTCACCGATTGTGCTTTTACCGACGTACGTCAAATCGTCAAAAGTATTTTTGCTGACACCCGCCGCCGTTTTACTGGCCTCGAACGCGCTTTTACCGACCTCGTGCACGGATTTCGTCGCCTCACCCGCCGCTTTTTTCGCCTGCGTGGTGAGTTTGTCCGCGACATGCGCCAATATTCCACCGGCCCCTTCTTGACTGCTCTGCCGGGTCGTCTCTCTGACCAGTTCCTTCGCCTGAAAAGCGAAATGTTCCAATATCGAACTGTTTTGACTGGACTGCCTAGTCAACTGTTGTTGTAAACTGCTCAGACTTCCTTTCCTGGACGACGGCGGACTCGACAGGATGCTCTGTTTCTTTTCCGCCTTCGCTGCGGGCGCCGTCGGTGGTTGATAGAATTCAGACGTCTAAGTTCGGAAAAAATTTAATTTTAATTTCCGTTGGTAAAAATTGTCGGACTTTCGCGTGGGAATATCGTTTTCGAAATCCGCGTAGCTCACACGACTTACCGTTGACGTTTGCGAAGTAGGTCTACAATTAATATTCGACTTTTGCGCTACAACTACATTGTTTAAAGCGGAATCACTACCACCCGTGCTATGTCTGCTCAGCAGAAGTTTGTTACTCGCGCCAGCAACGGTCAACTGTGACGGTGTTTGTTGCAATTGACTACTTCTAACGATATCCTACAATTTCACAATATCGGTGCATATAGTTACACGTATTTGTAATAATTACACCATTTTGCTATGACTAATTATTAATATTGTTATCATTAGTCAATACGATTTTTCGTGAGTCGTGACTAGGGATGAGAAGTTACAGAAATTGCATATTTTTGCCTGTGACTTTTATTTGTGAGCTGAAAATCTGTTCCATAACCTAGCGATTTCATATTTGTAGGGGGGGGGGTTTGCACCTTTTGGAAATTTTTTTTAAAAAATCTTTTTGTACATAAAATAAAATCTGTAGTTTTAATAACATATAGTCTTCAAACCTAAAGTGTAAAAAGTACGTTTATTGATATATAATATTTCATTTATCGTTTACTTGTTCGTTTAATATTATTATCGAATAATTGTCAAATAAAAATATAATAGAATAAAATAATAGTTATCAAGATACTGATCTTATCCAATATATTCTTTCTAACGACTGTCTTCGATTACGTGTTGAAGATATATTAAAAAAGACTTTGGTGGTAAGTGTAAGCACGAAAAAAAATTAAATGTAAGTGTTACAATATTAAATATTTATGTTTTTGTTTTTAGATTTATAAAAATCTTTCACGTTTGAAAAATATTCATTCGGATAATCGTTGTTGTTTAAATTTTGAAATGCAATTCACTTAGTGCAACAATTTTACTTTATTTTCGTGTTTCACACATTATCATTTTTTATTCATTTATTATTGTCCAACAGAATGTAAATTTTTATTCAAAATTCAGCTAAGACCAAGAACCATACCATATCGCAAAAACCTCAGAACGTAGCGGATAACTATTATCAGTAAGTCTTATAAATTAGAGAGTATTGTTGTAATTAGTTTAATAAAGATCTAATTATAAATAAGAGTGTTAACTGCTTTTCCTGTAATGTTTCCAAGTTATGGAAAACTTATTTATGAGGACCAGAAACCTTTTTCTGGATAACTTAGTGTTATAATGATCCACCAGACTACGTTACATATTTATTAATGTAATTAATATTTTCGAAATTATATCTTGTAAATATTTATCTGTGTTTATCATATTATATTATGTTGTTAAAAGTCCTATTTAGTATTTTTTTATTAATATTTTCAATTTTTTTAGTGCATATTTTGCGAATTTTATCTACTATAACTTCTCATGCCTAGTTATGACTCATTTGTAGTTAAACGTACGAATTGTGCTGAACTCTAGGATAATATACTACGTTATATGATGGTGTTATAATATGTATATAACAATTAAATAATATTTTTATCCGTAGAGTTTTAAACTTGATAATATTGTGGACGTGGACCGAGTTTATTTCGTCGGTCGTACGTAACGGCGGGCACCGACTCAAATGGGTGTGTATCGATAGCGTGTAAGATAAACCTTGACTTATCCAGTGGCCAGATTTATAAGTTCAGATCTCTCAACGAGCAGGACTTGCACTATTGGACATTTCAAAAGTGCTCTTTTGTTTGGATAAAAACAAGTCGTCACTGCTTTACTAGTAGAATCGATACAAAATTGTTAATTTATTAATTAGTCAAAAACACATTAATGTTCTTTTATTTTACAAATTTAATGAACAATATAATATAGGTAAGAAATGAAAAAGTTTTCTTTTTTCGCCACTACTTTTTCATCGTTATCGAAATTTTAAAATCTGATGTTTTGTGTTCTACGAAAAACACCATTGAAATATTCTTTTTGATTTTTTCGTTCAGATTTTACGACGACTAACTGTGTTTTTCGTCGGAAATTCGTGCACTTATGGGATCTCGTCTCGTTAGGGTTTCACCGCGGTGACGTATTGTAATTAATCAACAGCTGGGTGCAATACCTTTTTGTTTCTACACTCGCCCGGCAGTGCGTGACGGAGATTTTAATAAATGACTGGCATTTATTTGACGCCGGGACGCGTGTGATGAGGTGAAATAAATCAACCGAGGCTTTAAGGGTCGTTATGAAAACGAATGCGGCGGAAGGAAGGGATAGTGAACCGTAAAAAGGAGATGGTTAGATACGATTGTATACGTGACATTATACTGTGTGGACGGCTGAAGCCATGTGTACAATGGTTGACGTGGGAAACCGTATCACGCGGAAATTTATGGCGCAATTGGTCGAATTAAAGAGTGGAAGACGAGGGGGGGAGGAACGAAGAAAGAAAATTACGCGTTAAAATGGTTTTAAAACTTTTTAACGATTAATAAATGTATTTGAGAATTGAATTCATACGAATACTAAATTTTCAAGAGTAAAAATTTAGTTCTTCAAATCACCACAATTTACTTTTGAGGAATGATAATCAGAAAAAAAAATCAATGTTAAACCCTCTTTTCGAATTTTCTTCTATATCCATGTGAAGTTTTCAGAAAAACTTTTAAAGAATTTAAAATTTTTAACTTTAATTGAAATTGAAAGTAAAATCATTTTTTTACGTGAAAATAATCGGTTTTGTTAAAATTCAAATTTTAAACAAATCTCAAAAGATAAAATATTTTATTGGAAAAAAAGAGATATTTTCAAACTTTAGTGTCTAAAATCTCTAAGTAGTCATATTTTTTTGAAAATTTCAAGTTACCTAACCCAATGATTTGGGAATTTTGGGAATCACGACTGTGAATAATGAAATTCTAGTTCATAGCATATTTTATCGTACTCACTGAAATGTTCGATATTTTCTCTGGCACTTGGAAAAACTTATTGAGAATTTCGAAAATAACCGCTTTAAAGTATAAAACGATAAGAAACAATATATTCGTCTTTTGAGGTGAGTTTTTTCACACCAAAAAATGTTTATATACACGGAGTGATTGGAGGGTGATTTATCGTCTAGACTAGGGGTGGCCACCTTTTTTATTCTATTCCCCCTTTGTAGTTTGTTAAAAATTGCATCTCCCCTCGTAAATTATTATCCCCCTTAAATTAGAGTATTGACTTTATTTTTTGTTGTACATACAAATAAATTATACAAAATAACTACGAGTATATTTATACAACTTTTAAATTAATTTTCATTATTTTATAAATTGGATATAAATCAACTTACTAATTCATAATGTTAAATATAAGAACAAATTATTAAGAGGACGCTATACTCATATGTATTGTCTCTCTCTTACCAATGTACAATATAGCAAATTTACGTTCAGTAAGACCAATTTTGTGTTGTTAGTTTAAATTTTAGAGTAAGTAATTTATTATCAGACATAAATATTAGAACATTATCTGTAGCTATACGTTGAGATTTTTATGATAATTTATTTTGAAAGCAAGTTATGAGAATTTCAAATTATTATATTTTACTTGCTCATAACTTGCTTATAAAATAAATTATCATAAAAATCTCAATGTACAGTCACAGATAATATTCAAATATTTATGTTTGATCATAGATGACTTTACTCTAAAATTAAAACTAACCATATAAAATTTTAGCAAAATTTTGCTATAAACGTTAATTCGCTGTGTTGTACATTGCAATATATTGGTAAGACAGAGACAACACATGTGGATGTATCGTCCCCTAAAATATAAAAGTAGAAATAATAATATAAAATGTAAATATTAATTAGATAATTTAAGTAGATTTAAATTTATTTTTTTTGACAAAATTAACAAAAAAAATTCTGGTTATTTCACCATCACAAATTTCCCTGAGCAATATCTTAATTACCCCCTAAGGGGGAATTTCCCACCGGTTGAGAACCACAGGTCTAGACCAACCCTCGTTAATTCCCCTCTTGACTACAGTGTGTGGTAAAATATTACGACTTATCTCGATACATACCCATCGAGCGGCTCCATGAGTCGATTTTATTAATCCAAAAATTCGGCTTCTACGCTATTGCCGTTCACATCTAACAGACGTATATACATAGGCGGAATAAATCCTTAAATCTAGTTACCCGTAGTGGGTACTAAAAAAAAACAATCGCGAGTACACTCATGCGCGGGATTAACGGGGTCGATTAAAGATGTCGAGGGTGGGGGGTAAAGTGTAATCGACAAAAAATACAAACTATTAGCGATTCTGGTTTGAACATGGGCGAGCTCATGTCACTGTGGCTACTGGACGGCGACGAACCAATGGATTTACTGCCGATCGACCCGACGGTCCCGTCTTCGTCCGGGCTGTAGTCTGTCAGCATGGGAATTTGTAAGTTGGTCGGAGGTTCGTACGCGCAATGTACGCCTTGTACGATCGGTCCTATATTGAATCCATCGTTTTCTAAACATTTATTATTATCGATATAAATATAATAAAGTGTTAGATGATTGTGATTAAAATAATATCAATATGGGGGGTACCTATTTTGATTATTCTGTCACCGGCACTATCGGTCTTGTAATTATTATCGTGTTTTGACGGTGTTTCATCGTCACTACTACTGGTATCACTGCTGTCACTGTTGGACCGACGGCGTTCTTCTGTAAGTATACGTGTACATATTATTTTCAAATTGTTATTTTCTCAAGTTAGTACAAATCCGCGAGGGTAGGTCAGGGACGGGCAGTATCTTAGATACTTGAACTCAAGATACATATTATGTAGGTATCTTTTATTTTTTAATATTTATGATATTTCTATTTTTTTAATTTTGTTAGCGTGAAGATACAAGATATATTTTTTTCTTCTAAGGAATAATAAACGTCAATAATCATAATTAGAGTCTGGAATAATATTCTCTTAAAATACCCAAAATAAGATGCTAATATTCTATTAAAATTTGAAAATATTCTTTTGATATCCTTTAAAAGTCGTAGCAAAATATGCAAAATATATGCTTTTACATTAGTATATGATAGAATTTTCTGGAATTCAAAATATACCTTATTAAGAAAAAAAAAAAAATTATTGTTATAAAAAATATAATTGTTTTAATAATATTTAAATAATATCGTGTCTATCTACATATACATTGAATTTGTATCAGACGTATTTATATTACAAGTAGGTACCTACTAACAGTACTAACCTATTCTAACTGATGTAGGTCATTTAAAATGAAAGACACAGGTGCAGATTGGTGTATCTAGTGTCTAGATACATATATTTTTTTTGGTTTATCGCCCATCCCCGGGAGTAGGTATCTTTTTTTAGAAATATTACCTAGCACCAAAGAAGTGCTGTTCGAATTTATTATCCTTTGTAGCGAACAGTTTTCCTGCCAGACGTTGAACACGAACGGTTCCAAAGTGTTTGTGTACCATTTCAGCTTGTCGCCGATCATGAACGGGTCTTGGACACCGGTCTGAATCCGCTGAAAAACCACGTTGGTCGGAGTCAACGCCCATTCGGCGAAATAATCGACCGCTTGCGTCCGGGCCAGATGACAGGTGAAAAGTGACGGGTTCGGGCGGCTTTTCAGGAAAGAGTTGATTTGAAAGAACACCACGGGTCTGGGGTACAACCTTAACGTGCGCGAGTGTTCCGTCAGATTGGCCAACACGTCGCCGGATAAAAAGAATCGAACCATGGCCACTCTTATCGCGATGTCCACCGAATCGATGTCAACAGCAGTCTTATACGTAGCGTTCGTCGACGCTTGTCTCCTGGAAATGATCATATCATATCAGGGGCGTCTCTAGACAGTTTCCATGGGGGGGGGGGTCGAACCTATTTTTTAAATCATTAATTTCCCTATGTATATTTTTCAAAAGTTTAGGCGAATTGGAGTCAATTTTATTGAATTAAAAAAAGAATTGTTTTATAAATGCTAAAGCTAAAGCTAAATGACAACGCTCCTTGGTTTCGTTGTCTCATTTCTCCCACTTATTAGACCGTCGGCAACCGCCGTGTAGCGTCACATGCATAAGTAGTTATATAATCTTTTTCTAGACAGTAATGACACGGACTAGTATATCATAGCCCGTGGTAATGGTTATTTGGAGATAATAATTATTATCTTTGTGACTGTGGTGATTAATTTTTTCTAGTTAGGTGTATTGATAAATTAAAATTTTGACCATTGATTTTCTGTTGACTAATGAACTAATTACTAAATATTATACATTAAAAATTGTTATGTAGGGGGGCGACCACCCCTTCGCCTATCCCTTGGGGACGCGCCTGTATCATATCGATTTCAATTCGTTAAATTGTTTCAGTTTATCTACTGAAACTTATTTTCAAATTATTGTATTGATTAATTTCGATTATTATTGCATAATACAAATTATTAAATCGGTAAAGTAGACGGTGGGTTATTGTTTTAGACTTGAAAATTGTACTCTAGTTAACCCGAGTGCTGACAGTAATATTCAACAGAAAATTAATAATTTAAAGAAACCTTATTCTATTTCAACGTGATTCGATTATTTATAATAAGCTCCGATCAAATGCTTATCGTCGTTTTCGAATTCAAAATATGAGTTATCATACAAAACTTTCGTATAAAAGGTGTCTTATTGGAAGGATTTTTCTTGTTTATATACTGTCGGATTTGTTGATAGTAAAAGTATTTCAAAAGTTGTGTTTATATCACCCCAGGGGCGCCGGAACGATTTTTTTGCCGTGGGGGCAAAATATTTCAAGCTTTTTTCCAGAGAGCATAGGTGCAAAAATATGGGTGTTTATATTTTGTCGCTAAATCTCTCCCCCCCCCCCAATTTTATAGCACCTATGTCGAGGAAATGTGTACATAGGTTAAATACATTTTTTTCTCACAGATATTTATTTGCTAATGTCTGTACCTGTGTACATGATCTACAAATAATAGATTATCGCGAATATGACAATCTACATTACACTGTAATTGACAATAATGAGTAGGTATCAAAATAAAATTTATTTTTCTGGAATGAGAAATAATAAATAAAGTTCATATCTGTTTTTCTGTCAATTAATTTGATATTCGGTATTTTAAATTACTTACAGATATAATAATATATTACTTGCTGAACAAAATTATAGAATAATATTTTAGTATTGTGAGCTAAATGTAAAAATATAAATAGGCCGTAAAGTCGTGGGGGTTCTGCCCCCACAATATTTATTTTGTGGGGGCAATTGCCCCCACTGCCCCCATTGTTCCGGCGCCCCTGTATCACCCCTAAGCTTTCCGTACATAGACAG
This sequence comes from Stegophylla sp. TES_Ste_2020, assembly GCA_025469315.1. Classification (NCBI taxonomy): domain Eukaryota; kingdom Metazoa; phylum Arthropoda; class Insecta; order Hemiptera; family Aphididae; genus Stegophylla; species Stegophylla sp. TES_Ste_2020. The sequence goes on along the minus strand of JAIPRM010004350.1, from coordinate 136 downwards.
TGTTGGATCTTGTAATTTGGGAGTCCAGGGGCGAAAATTAATTTTGAAAACCTTTTCGACAGACATATTCTGACCTAAAAAGCAACTCTCAAATCGGTAAAAAAAAAAAAAAGCTGGACATACTTCTCACGATGGG
>JAIPRM010004349.1:0-23177 GCA_025469315.1 Stegophylla sp. TES_Ste_2020 | reverse complement strand
ACTGAAGAAATGATTTATCGTTTCTTTAAAATATAATACGCCCGTCAAGAGAATACCACCTGTCGTGCGAAGTACACCCATCGTGCGAAGTATGTCCGCTTTTTTTTTTTTTTTTCATTTTATTACTACACTTTGATACTATTGTTAGTGCGTATAAGTGTAATAATAATATACGACCTTATTGTTGAAGTAATGAGTAATTTCTAGAAGAAATAAAAATAAAATAAAGTACTACCACAATATGCACTAAATACACCGAATGCTCAAATCCCGTTAATTTTTGCTCTTAACTAACTATTATAAATCATACTAGCTAATTTGTTTATTTTTTTCGTCTATGATGCGTTATGACGAGTCTACTTCCTTTGGCCGTAACGTTTTGAAACGTTTCAACGATTTTGTTCGAATCACGAAAAAAAATAAAATATCTCACGATTCTTATGATTATTATAATTTATATACGTACACCGGATGGTAATTGTTTTAAACGTATGTAATATTATTACGACCACGTTCAGTGGTAATCTACGGTCGTGTCTTTACGAGTTTCGACTACGGTATACGTAATAATAATAATAATAATAATTCGCAATGATGTTTTAACGGTGTATAATGTTCGGTTTCGTCCAACACCATTTAGTTTTTAGATAATTATCGTACAAAAAATTCGAATTGACTTCGCTCTACTTTAAACGTCTGTGGGGAACGCTGAAATAGAAAAAAATGTATTTTATTATTTTATGCAATTATTTTACGTAAAAATTACTAGTATCGTACTGATTTTAATTTCAATTTTTCAGGTTCATCAAAAATATATTTAGTGAATGAGGTTATGTCATATTTTCGGCTGTTTATATTAGTAATTCAAAATTTTATTAGATTAAAACTTGCAAGTGCTCAATACAAATAATTTTGGAGTGACGGCTAAATTACTAAAATCGATTTCATGACAATCTAGATTACGGCATATTTTGCGTCTTTACTTAATTTTTTATTGTATATAACTAAAACAGTTTTTCCATATTGTTGGAAAAAGTATTTATGCTTTTGAAAAATGATCTCTGTTAAATATCGCTGGAATACGATTTCTAAAAGCTATACTGTATGAAACTTTTAGACAAGTATTTCTATATGAAAAAGAGCTTTTCTAAAAAGAAAAAACGATATACATCACACCACGGGTATTATTCGCTTTTTGGGCTTGTTTAATTTGAAAGAACCTATAAATAATTTCTTCGGTACAATCAAATAATTCTAAATATAGCTTCAGTTAATACCCAAAAAAAATACAAAAAATACAAAACATGGTGTTTTTAAATAACAACTGTGAACAGGTAAAAAAAAAAAAAAAAAAACATTTATATTTTGAAAATTTTTATTCACTGAAATATTCTTAATTTTTATAAAGTATGGATTAAGAAAAAAAAGTTTGAAAAGCGTTTTCGTATAATGTTGGGTATTTTTTTGGAAATTCCAGAAAAACTGAAAAAAGAAAACTGTACAAAAATGACCTCTTCAAAGTACCATCAACATAGCCGAATTTCGAATCTAGAAAAGTCGATAGGTAGCAGAAACAATTGGACGAGTATTTTTAAATAAAATAGTGTTCACTGATGAAGAGAAAAACAAAAAAAAAAAAATGTTAAAACACTATATTATTTCATCCGCTCCGCTCAGAATATGAAAAATGATATATTCCAGAACCTGAACCAACGCGCATCAGATCCTAAAGGTTCCAGTCCCGGTTTATTATCCCTTGAGTGTATAATATCAATTTTATAATATTCTGTCGCACGGTATACGGAAATAGATTAACGATTTTGTCGCACGCTGGCGGCAATCCCGACGGCGTTGTTTTCGTTGTTATTATTTACGTCACATCGTTCGGACCCCGGCGTTTTTATTTCGAGAACTCGGCCGGCCGGCCGGCGGCGTGGCGTGACGACGTGCGAGAATCGAAAACATTCCGAGACTATGATTGTGTACACAGTCGCTCGGGGCGACGACGTTTATTATTATAATAATAATAATAATAATAATAATAATAATAATGTTTATAATATACGAACGCGCAGTTAAAAGCAGAGCGACTTGCAACACGTCTTCCAGCTCCACTGCCTTCCGCTCGCGTCGGCAAGCACGTGGTCCTCGTGTGAAAACGACATTCACGGCCGCAGAGACGGTAGCCAAAAGGGTCGGAACGCACGCACATGGTATCACGTTCGTGAACGCTGAGAGAAAAAAAAAAAAATCCGGACATACTCCGCACGACGGGTGTTCTTCGCGTGTCGGGTGGGATTCACTTGACGGGTGCATTGGATTTTAAAAAAAACGGTAAATCATTTCTTCAATAAAACGATTCTGAACGAGGAAAATTAATAATATTATAAAAAAATAAATGAGAAAAAAAAAATTACGTTAGAAAAACGTCCAAAAAGTTTTTTTCACATTTTCAACGTTTTCTTGCGCCAAAATCTTTCTTATATGATTTTCTATCTACGTTTGAATTTTCATATGGTTCGGATCAAAAAATGATGGTTTCCGAGTCGTTTTTGTCAAATTTCGGGTTGTTTTTTCCAAAAAATTGCAGAATTGAGAAATTCAAAAAATACCTTTCTAAAGTACATTTTAGAGGAAAATCCGGTTTCAAAAAGTTGCTGATCGAGACTTTTGGATAAGTATTTCTATACGAAAAGTTGTACGCAGAAAAAAAAAATAAACATCATTGTAAAAACACTAGCTTCTTCACTTCGTTCTGAATCTAAAAACGTTAGATAGATAAAATCCTGGAAAAACAAAAACATTTTGGTCGAAAATACTGACGGTGACGCGATATTCGTACGGGACTTTAAGGCACGCGCGGAAGCGATGTGCGGGCGGTGCGGAGGTGCGTTCCGCTCCAGGTAACATTTTGGGAAAACGAAAAAAAAGTTCAATTTGGAAGTTGGAGAAGTGAGCAAAAAAAAAAAAACCGTGTTGTCGTGTGATTCTGCTCCGGGCAGGCGGCTGAATCCTACGCTACGACACTCGCGAATGACAATATATTTTCCAATGGAAATAAAATATGTTCTCGTTCTTGAATAATGAATACACGTGTTCCAAGTAGAAATATGACCATCGTCCGTTCGATTAATTTCGATTGGTTAATTAACCAACTTGATAATAATATAAAACGATGCAATACGTTTTCGAGTGGAAATAATCGGTCCTCGTATATGAACCTTTTTTATTGTCCCGAGACAAAATGTTGTAAGTAAAAAGCATTTGTGCCATTTGTGGATTATTTTACATTTGAAAACGGGTAAACGAGAAGACCGTATAATACGTAATATGATATAATCAATGGAGGAAAACGGAGAAGACATATTTTGTTCAGGGGGAAAATGGACAGTGAGGGAAAATCGTATTAGATTTTTGGAGAAATCGTGTTCTAATTATTATATCCCGTGTCACAGTTTCGGTGAATCCGGCTCCACAGTGTGTGCAACAGGACATGCGGTATTGTTTCGTCGTCACCACGTGGCCAACACCATTTTATTATATTATTATTATTATTATTATTATTATTTGCATATACTTATTACTTACACCTTTTGATATCATCCGTTTTATCGGGCGAACGGTACTTTAAATACTTATTGAGATATCGATCGGCATCCGACGTGGCCGGTGCCTATGTGTTACGTACAGAGACAATAGGAGACCGCACACAAAACAACACTGCGTTTCATCGCTCTGCGCGCATTATTTCAAACGCGCGTCACCTACGAAGATATCCTAATGTGGACGCAATAACGTTCTTTTATACGCAAGTGATTTTTTTTTTTTCTATTATTATTGTCCATACGCGAAGATATTGTATTATCGGTTCATAATAATAATAATATAATAATACGACGTCCCGGTGACGACAAAGATGAAGTTCAAACGGTTGATACCGAGTTGCGCGGTCGGGATCAAATCAGGTAAAAATAAAAATCCGAGTTGTGGTCGGGACCAAACCGATATAAATAGAAAATGGCGAACATAATTCTTACCGTGGGTGAACAGTCTGAAAAGTGAAAACAGAAATACAATACAGAAATGTAATATGTTACTGTGGAAAAGAACATGTTAGAAAAATTGTATAAAATAAAAAGAAAACTGTCATAATTATTATGTAAGGTGAGAGTTTTTATTTTGTATTTTTATCATAATACTAAATTCGTGAAACACGGTACAAAAAATTAAAAAATGATTAAGAAAATTAAAATCTAATATGAAAATTGGTTCACATTTGTAATAAAATAATATAGTTATATTTAAAATACATATTATATTATGGTTCGCATATTGTAATATTAGCACATTTTCGAATTAGTTTCATATTTGTATGATACATGTTTTACAATATTATTAGCCAATAAATTTATATTATTAAATGTTATTTGATTTTATTTTTAATAAATTTCTGACTATGACTCTCGGAGTCATATCAGTTTAATTGTTTTTGACGCTATTTAAAAATTTTAATACATTGGGATGTGGCAATCGGCGTCGTCTTTTGAATTTAGAATTAAATGCTTCAATGTGCTAATTATATAAGAAAAAAAGTATGAATGCAGACTATCGAATCGCATCTCATGTGTCGTTTTAAATGTGACCACAACTCGGACAGTAATTTAACCAAAACCGAAATCACTTTCGGCCCTATCTCGATAATTTCAAAACGAAAAAAAATATTTTCTATTATCCGAAACAACAATAATTTTTGGCCGCGACTGGTTTTCTAAACAAAAAAACTGATTCGACACTCGATGCCGATTTTAATTACGAAGGCGATAAAATAATTAATTAAAAGGCACCCAAATTTGATTTTGCACGTGGAGTTTTACGCCGGTCCGTTACCTGATAATAATCGTTTCTGAAAGTACGAAGTATTTTAAAGTCCAGAGTATACGTTGGAATAATATTTACTCCCGGATAAATATAATATATAGAGTTAGATTTTTCAGTCGTACAAATTGCTTGTTACACACTATACTATTATCATACAAGTTTGACCACGACCACGCATATTCAGTAATGAGGACGTGACATGGTACAGCGATATTAATTATTACAATTATTACAATAATAATAATAATAATAATAATAATATGACAACGACGCGCGACGATGACTATGTTTGCGCCACTAAGTTATTATTATTATTATTATAATGCTCGAGTCAACGCCCCGGCACAGGACACGAAGACGATGTGCACACATTTTATACACACATTATAGATGTATGAACACATTATTAAAAAACATAGCGCACGAATGATTATTCTTTGTGTGTGCGAGTATGACCTTTCCGGTACGGTTTATACACGGACGTAATGAATCGGAACCCCGTGACGATACAATGCAATTATTGTGGTAATATTTGTGAAAATTAATTTTACCTCCTGATTGAAGAATGTATTGGTATTATAAAGATGTGTGTGTGTGTGTGTGTGTGTGTGTGGGCGCCGAAAAAATTATTACCATTAAATCAATTTTAAGTATTAAGGAATAACTGGAAAACTAAACTATTAATTCTCATAAAGTCATATTAGTTTTATACGGATCTCATCATTAAGTCTCATAAATCTATAATACAAAATTTAAAAATATTAGATCCATTTTGAACTAAGTATAGAACTTTGAATATATTGAAAATATCTCGCATTTGGTATGTTCTAAGACTTGCAAATCAAATCGACACCATGTACCTATTTGTTGCCAGTCGATTGTAAAACATTTTTTTGAAAACGGTTTCGCACGTACCAAGGTATAAAATATTATAATAAGCAATAAAATTGCAAACGTCTACGTGAATCATAAAATATAACCAGTAACTCGTAATAACAATTATTATTGTTATTATTAATTATTCTTATCGTTTGTTGACTACATTATCGAGTACAATGGTGTTTAATAAACATCACAATAGTTTTATTATTTTTCGACTTTTCTCTCCTAGATTATTTTTATTATTCCCAGTCCGATAAAATAAATAATATTGTAGTTATACGCGTTTTACTAGTTATTCATTTGTTTCCGTATCTCTCTTATGTCATAACCACGTCGGTTATCTACGCTAACAATCGACAGATGTTACGGCTTATTATATTTTAATCGCGAAGAAATTCATTTTTCAATTTATTAATTTATGGAGAAGACTGGTAACAGTGTTTAATGTTTACACAAGAATGGTGTACAATATTATGACGTATACTGTGCATAATATTAAAAAAAAAATAACACTAAGCATAAAAAATCCGGACATAATTCGTACCATGGGTATCCCTTGCTGTTCGGGTGGCACTCGGTGGATGCGTTGAATAAACCAAAATAAACCGGAGGTTCGGCAATGGATGAAACGGTGCAACTTAGCACCCGAAGTCCACCCCTAATATTATTTGTTCTAAGTCGGCCTCGTAACGGCGAATGCTTAATATTATAATTTAAATTTTGTTAATAGATTAAAAAAAAAAAAAAAAATGAGTACAATATAAACGAATCTATTGATTCACTTCGGAACGCTGCCATCGATCTTAGACAATATTTTGCCGCTCGTCTCGAGGACATAATATACATTTTTCGAATCAGTGAAATCGGGCCACGAATACGATATTATTATGATTCTCGAAATCGTTACGAATCGCGGATCACGAACACACTAGTGCGCGGCTACTTAAACATAATAACAACAACAATAATAATAATAATAATAATAATAAATAATAATATTAATAATAGTATCCGGTACGGACCACCGGTGTGTACTCTCCTCTATATGAATACCATTCTCTCGCTCTGGATCTCGGTCGGACGGTCGGGGCGTGAAAACGTGTCGGAAATCTATCCACTCGCCGCAGCCGTTTATCGTTCGTCGACGTTATTCCATCACGGACGTCGGATATACGTGTCGTACTTGCATTATTATTATTATTATTATTATTATTTCGTACACAATATCCGTGTCGAGAACACACACGTCGACGGTTATTTTCGGCGATCGCGTTCGAACGCGCGCGCTGTCGTCTTACCAATGCGTAAGGCGTATTGTCTACAGAGTCTGCACTTACACCCGTTTAACCGATTGTTAGGCCAGGGTCGGTAAATCCGTGACGCGAAAAAAGTTTAATACGAAAAATCAAACTATTCGTGGGGGGAAAAAAAAAAATCTTAAAACACAATAATTATTATTATTATTAGACTTTTATCGGTTTTTTTGAAATTATTTCATTACTGGGCGAATTATGACCACAGTTACAACTAAGGATTATACCGTTTTTATTTTCATTGCGTTTGTGGTATACGGAATTTTCGTGAATCAAAAAATGGCCGTCAGCCCAGTCGTAGAAGATTAAAATTGTAGACGCTGTGTTTTATTTAATACCGAAGAAATTCAATTTTAAACCTTTTATTCGTTTTCTATGTATTAAAACAATTAAAAATTTTTACTCCGATATTTTTAGATTTTGAACGGAGTAAAGAAGCTAGTGATTTTACAATCATTTTTATTTTTATTTTCTGCGAACACTTTTTCGTATGAATCTGCTTGTCCAAAAGTCTCGATAAATCTAACAATGTAATACCAGAACTTAAGTACCTACTTGTTTACCATCGTGGGATCACATGAGATTTCTATTCTAACGTCACGTCGCGTCTACATAATTATATATTCGACTGTCTGCTACTCTACTTGGTATAACGGTTAGCCGCGCTTAATCAATGACGAAAGAAAAGACTAAATATGGTAACGTTAAAACGTAAGGTTGGTAAGGTTAAAACCTTGAAATCCGCAAATCTTACCTTAGATTTAAGAGTTTTTTCTTTTATTTTAATTCGAAGGTTTGTTGGTCAGACTCGTACCTCATAAAAAGATTTGAGTACCGCCAAGTGGTATGCGTACCACAGTTTGAGAATCCCTGGGTTAATTAATCATAAACTCTTTCGGTGTGATAACTGATTTAAGAACGGAATGCATCTTAATAGTAAAATAACAATCAAGAAATAATTTCACAACACATGACTACATATTTAATATATTTATTATCAACCATTTATCACAAGTTTATATTATAAACACTTTTAACAAATATCTACTAGGTATATTATTACAATTTCACATTTTTTTTTTTTTTTTTTTTCAAAATGTACTACAAGATTTGACTTATTAACAAATCAATACGAATAAACTAATCTCAGGTGACTAATTTGTCTGACGACAAATTTAAAAATCAATCAATCTTACACGACCCATGCTCACAATCACTCATTAACTGTACTCCAAAACTTAATAGCTTATTAATTAGCAATAGCAGTGAAAAAAATATTAATATCATGGTATTGTCGTGAATAGTCTTTTCCTTAGAAAAATATTATGGTTCTGTTCTATGGTTAGATAATTCAGCGCTTGATTAAATACGGTTAAAAACGAAAGCGGTGGTTCGATAACCGAGTAAATTAAAAAAAAAAAGTATTCCAAAAAAACATATCGTACTGTCGACTACGCGTATTGCCCATATTATTATAAAATAAAAATTAATCAGTGTGAACAATTTTCTTTTTATTTTAAAACAGCTCAAACTTTTGCAGTCCTACGAAAAATTTGACGCCCAGGGTTATTAGCCCCACCGCTAGGCCACCCTTGGATAAATATTTCACTGGCCGGAAAGGTCGAGTTAGGGTGAAAACCGACTGGTGTGCCTGTCAATGGTGTGTTAGGGATGTTTAGGGTTGCTGACACTGGCACGGAAACGCACGCTTATGCTCATAATATGACGTCGCCGTCTTGTAGAGTCGGACGTTTCCCGCGACTCACGGATTGAGAGGGGAGGGGGGACCAGACAGACAGACAGACGTTTACGAAAATCTACAAAAATAATAGGCAACGGACAACTGTCTGCACGCCGTCGCGCGTCTTACTCCATATAATCGCAACGTGTGGACGAGACGGCGGCGGCGGCGGCGGCAGTTCAATTACCTCTTCGCCCCGCTTCGAACTCGAAAAACGGTGGTCGTCTGTCAATCCGTCTGCGCGGGGGATGAGAGAAGAAAACGACCGCACACACGAGTGTTCGTATACAGGGTGGTATTACGTTCAAAACGCTACACACAACGTCATGAACATCCACAGTTACTGCAAAAAACAGAAAAATTCACTTTTTGAAACTTTTCAAGATGGTATAAATATGCTTTTATGATTTGAAAAACTCCCAGCGTTATAAAAACCTGTGGTTCTTTAAATCCTAAGAACATTTATGTCTACTCCTGGTTTGACTCCGTCCTTTAAAAATGTCATTAACATTTAATGAACTTGACTCGACAAGGAATTATTTATCTGTAATATATATATATATAAATATATATGCTCGTAATATGATTCTTGTATCGACAAAAGAAATTCAGATAAATAAATTTATTCCAAAAACTACACACTTATAAAACAAAATGGATTACTGTGGTTTTCGCATAAACTCGCAAGACATGTTTTGCTTCATTTTAATCTGTTTAAAACGAATTTCCGAAAACAGTGAACTTATCTGGGTAGTGTCTTTTATTTGGCTGGTTTGCAAAAGACGAACATCGATTCCATACGTACGCTTTCATTTTTTGTTTGTTTTTTCTCCAAATATTCCCCACCCTATCGTCTCACGCCTCACCCTGTATAACATAAACATAATAATAATAATAATAATAATAATAATAATAAAAATAATTTAAGAAGGGACCGTCGAGAAGACGAAGACGGCTACGCGGCCAGACAGAGTGTGACGGGATGAGAGCGTATAATATAATATATGGTATACACTATCGCGCGCACACGTGGTCGCCGACCGCCGCCGCCGGACCGTGCGAGCTCCTCTCCTCTCCAGACAGACCCGCCACTGTTGCTGCAACAGCCGGCCACCTGGTTCCCGCGGCTCGCGCGCATCCGCCCGACACCGCTCGTCTTCCTGTGGGACACCAACCACGCGAACCGCCGCCGCTCTAAACCTCGTACACACAACGCGTACCCGGGGGAATATTTATTATAATAATACGTAATTATTATCGTTATTACGCGACGTCCCTGCGACGAAATTGACCTATTTCCAACAGTCCCCCGTATAGAAAGCTGCTGTGACGGAGGAAAAAAAAAATTAAACGTCATACAAACTCCGACATCTTAATAACATTAATAATTAATTAACATATTTTTGGTAATTTAATTACGTGAAATAGCGGTTCTTAACCGTTTTCATTTGGGCAACATTTTTTTTTTTTTTTTTTTAACAATCTTGCTCAGATTTCATCAATCTATTGCCCTTCACTGGCCGGTGGTATGCTCTTCCAATTATTGTTAGGTTAAGTCTTCCGATGGTAAATTCTCCTGGGTCATTTTGAAATTATGTCTACCTGAAGGAAATATTTAAACACTCCCGAGTTGCTTTTCAATTGCATTGCCATACCGTGTATTTGCACGCAGAAACTGTGCTAATCATTAAACAGACAAAAAAAAAAAAAAATTAGATGCCTTATACATATTTTTAAATTTTGAGTGAAGCGAAGAAGTTAGTGTTTTTACAATGATAATCATATATATATATATATATATATATATAGATTTTTACATAATCTAATATCTGTTACTATTGATTTCCCTGAACTGCTTTCACTAATTAATATTAAAATAAAATATACCCTTAATACTAGGAACCCAGAATCATTTTACCCAAATTTTTCAAATAAAAACTATTCATTGTATTCTCCTGCTAACTTATTAATGCGTACTGGTAATTCATTTAATTTTAATTTTATTTAATTAAATTTAGCAGTTTTTATAGCTCCTGAATTTATATCTTTATAATATTCCTTAATTCATGTTTTTTGTCTAGATTTTAGTATTTTAAGTATTATTCTATTGCATATTAATATTATTGTTCAAAATGTAATGGGACCACATGTCCGTTTGTATGAAAATAAATAAATATATATATATATATATATATATGTTTTATGTGTAAAAAGTTTCATATAGAAATACTTATACAAAAGTTTCAAACAGTAACATTTAAGATAGTAAATTGCTTCTAGTTGATACTTTTTGGGAGATATTTTTTTTCAAATTTATCAATACTTATTCCAAAAACAGAAAAAACCAATGGAAAAACTAAGAAAAGTTGACATTAATTGATATAAAACTGCCATAAATGAGATTTTTAGAAAATCTATTCTATTCATTTCACTATAACTCCGAAACTGACACAACTAGAAACTTGAAATTTTCACACACTATCTACAATAGATTAATATAGACGAAAAAATTTTCAACTAAATTTGACTGTTTTTAGGGTAAATATAGCATTTTGGAATAATCTATATTTTTTGGAAGGTTTTCTCTAATAAAATTTGTAATTCTTTATATTATTCGCTGAAAATTTATCACAGCATCATTCATTCACATAAATGTATATTTAATTAAACTAAAAAATTCTCGAAAATCATATCTCAAATTTTGATTTTCAACCGTTTAAAGTTCAAATTCATATGCAAGGTTCACAAAAAAAAAAAAATAAATAAATAAAATAAATAAATAACTTTACTTGTAACCTTTGTGTACAACGTTATCGGAACCGTCCATCGATATTGATTTAGTGGTTCCCCAAACGATCCGCATCGGTCCGCATCCCTCACTCATTTGTAGATCTCCGATGTAGACGGAACGGTTAGGTCGTTTCTATTCGGCGACTATTCGAGAAAATAAATTGCGGTGTTGCGCCACTGCGTTGTTACAGGTATCAAGTAACTACACCCACCTGTGTTACGAATTATTACACGCAGAACTCGCGCTCTATCTCGCCGCGGCATCTCGTCCGTAACTCCCAAACGTCTCGACGATAATAATTGCATTTTTATCTTTTCATCGCCCGAATCTGCAACATACGATAAAAAAAAAAAAAAAAACGTACCAAATATCTGTGCGACTTCGCATGTTCGACGTTCAAACTGGCTTAGAGACACTACTGCGTACTTACCCTGTTTGCCGTGTTGACGGGAGAAAAAATACACTGAATATAATATTATAATTACCTAATAATATTACCTGAAATAATGTTAACATTTCCAGTTCTAATAATGTCAAATATAGATAATGGAAAAATATAATGATTGATATTGAACATTAACCTGCTAATCTACATACTAATATTCTATTTGGTGTCTATTAAGCACTTCAAGTATAAGTACAAATTTAAATTTAAATAATTTCTAATAAAATCATACACCATCAAATTTTCCATAGACACATAAAAAGAAAGGCGTTGCAATAAAAAATTGTGTTGTATAACGGTTGCAATGAATTTCGAAAAAATATGATTTTGGAGCCAAATAAAAAAAATAAAGTAAAGTAGTTGATAAGTAAAATGAAGTAAATATTAGTGAATTTTAGACAAGAAAATCGCATATAATTCGCATTACGGATATTCTTCGCTCCTCGGGTCAGATAATTTTGGTGAGTGTATTGAATTTTAAATAAACGATAAATCATTTCTTCGATAATACGATTCCGAAAGAAAGGAAGTTAATAATATAAAGAACAATAATAGTTGTCATTTTCAACACAGCAATCAAGAGTATTTGACCCGAAGTGTGAAGAATATCTGCGGTGTGATGTATGTCCGAATTTTAATATTTAATTTAAATTTGTTTATTTAAGGCCATTCCTAAGTTTCTAAGGAATAGCTATTAGGAAATTTCTTATTTTGTGAAATCACTCAGTGTGAACAATAAATAACGATTGTCAGTGTGAGTGAATTTAGCGCACGTGATGGAGAAGTAAATAGCAGGAAGACTGTCGTACGCACTCGCAATTTATGCTTGAATTTTATTCAACAAAAACTACATACCTTCAATCAGTACGATCGGTGTAATGAAGCGACAACATAAAAATTCAGTGCAAAACGTACATGAAAACGATCACACTATTTTTTTTAATCATTATTTCAATTTTTATCAATAATTAAGGAATGAGGTTTAAAACGTGCAGGTCTGGCTGTTTTCATAAAGATTTGATATCGAATTTAAATATGTTTTCCGAATTCTTATCACTACATCGATCGGACTGGTTGAAGTAGATCGGGTAGTTTTACGGGGCATTTTTGACCGGTATCCGTGTGGCTTGAGGATATTTTATTTTGCTACCTACAAAATCCGAGCCCTGTTTATGATGTGTGCAAACGGTTTATGCCGGACGGACGATGGCAGTGGCATGACGGGCAAATTTCACCCGACTCGGATATAGGTAGGTAGAGGGTATGACGTATATAAACGTATTATATACACGGACACGTTACGCCTACGCGATATGAGCCCGAGCGACGGACAAACGGCGAAAACCACGTCGACGCGTTGTTATTGTAATAACGATAATAATAATAATAATATACGGTACATCATTGTGCGCGCACGGTCGGCATATATCATATAATGAAAATAATAATAATAATAATAGTGTATAAACGTGTGTTAAGTCGACGTAATATTTTTTTATTGTTTATGTGTATGTGCGATTGTCGCGCAACTAGCCTGGTAGCGTATTTCAAAAACCGACTAGAGCCCCAGTGCAGTATGCCAAGGCGCCATTTTCATTAACTCATTTGAATTTCGCGCCAAAATTATTTATCATTAATCATATTAAATAATTTAGTAATTTCTATGTATATATATATATATATATTTAAACCATTTCAAGGTATATAAAAATTTCTGTAGATTTCAATACATCGATATTTGATATATCGAAAATCAAAATATTGATGAATCGATATATATATATATATATATATATATATAAAGAATTTTTGAATGAATGGGGTTGGTGAAACTCCTTTATCATATGAATTAGAATCATGAATGTGATGGTTGCAGGGCTGGAATCGGTTACTCTTACAAAAATGTGATTAAGTAAATTTTGTGATTAAAAATTAACCTCTTATTTTTTTTTAGTGTTATTTTTTTTTTTTAATATGACATTGTTTTAAAATATATTTGCAATGGAAATCTTATAAGTTTAAATATTTTGGCCATAATTTTACCTATATTTACATTTAGATAAAACATCAGAAAATAGCAGAATTAGAAAAAAATTAATATCAACGATGGCTTAAATTAGTATTTATTTACATGGAACATTTTTTTGTTATCAACACCTACCAACAAGTAATTTCAAATTTACGTACTATATGATTAGATTAATTTGAATTATATATAACTTATTTTCAGTCCTGTAATTACTTCAATTGTAAATTATCATCATAGTATATATTTAACATTATATAATAAGATTTCAATATTAAGGGCTAACACTATCAAAAGGAAAATTCTTCTGAATTCAGATCTTGTGTACATTAAAAATTGTAATCCTCTCATAAAATCGATGAATATCGTTTTAAACTAAATGGCTACTTCTAAGATTCTAACTGAACACAATCACAAATTCACTCGCCTTAGCATTTCTTTTTTTCATTTCGGATTCATCAGAGTGAGTTGTAGAAAAAAAGAACATTTCAATGAATGTAACTTATTATCATCCTGTTAAACTGTAATAAGCTGTTTGAAAATAAAAAATACAACTAGTTATAAGAATAATCAAGGAAAATAGGAAAAAAAAATTACTGATTGAAAAAATATCAATAGGCTCAATAATTATCGATATTGCAAAAATATAGATTTATTTTCCTATATATCCTTCTAACCTAACTACTACTCAAATCAATAGCAATAGCTGTCCACTAAGAGATCCGTCAGAAGTTTTCTTGGATTATTTTCTAGAATGTGCCAACTTCGCGAGGAAAGTCGATACGAGTTTTTAATCTGTGGAGCATTCAGCGAGTTATATCTCGCACTAGTACGGTATATGCTTGAAAATAATATGAAGTATATAAAATGAACCATGATAAATATCAAATCGAAATTTCCCCACGTTACTCGGTATGTCGAAGTTTTTGGGGGCTGACGTGTCTGTTTGATTCTGCCTCCCCCGATGGTGCTCACCGTTTGGAATGTATGAAAAATCTTGTATATTTAACATCGATAATGATTAGCAAATGAATAATGATTAAAAATCAAAACGATTATTTTATTATAATCACAAGAAATTTTAACAATTATCACATAGGTAGGTATAAAATGACACGCGATTATCGCCGTCGCGTGGTTTTCAAACATAAGTCACGGCGTTCAAAAATACGGCACTGGGAATATTATCTCGTTCGTCGGTTCGGCAATACGCGAACCGGAGAGTTCCAGTGGGTAGCGGCGGCCGCGGCAGGACGACGGAGAAAAATAATAAACGGTCGGCGGCGGCGAGCGCGCGCGATGACTCGGCGACTTGCATTGTGCGCGGCGAGACACAAATCTTTATAATAAATATATAAATGTATATATTATTATAAGTATTATTATTGTATATTTATATATATATATATATATTATGCGTGTGCGAGCGGTTTTTTCTTTTTTTTTCCCCGGGACGTGTAATTTTCGTTTTTTTCCTTCTTCTTCTCACCTCCCACCGAACCCCATCGCGCTCTTTTCTCCGACGCCCGCGAACGTTTCTCCATCATAACCACACGCGTCTATACATACATATACGTATATATATAAATACGTGTATCCGCTCGCGCGCGTGTTCAATAGCACTATTATTGTTGTTATATTGTCATACTATGCGCGTCGACCGTATCGCGCGCGAGCTGTTTTTTTCGGACTCGCAAACGGAAGCCGTCGGACGACAACAGCTGAGACCCGCTTGTTCTTCGGGGAGGGTAAGACGGGCGACCGCAAAGAAAACGTCATTAACTGTGCATGGTACAGCAGCAGCAGCAGCATAGAAACCGTCGTCGCGTGTAATAATAATCGTTGGCGCGCGGTGACATTCGAAAAACGACTGAAAAGAATGTAAAAATCACAATAATAATATTTATTATTATTATTATTATTATTATTATAAGGATGTGTACCGTTAGCGCGGACGTGATATAGCTATATGATGATTATGATACGAAATAATATGTGATTCGACACGATTTGGCAATACCAAACGAAAATATACGACCAAATACTACGTTTGAGTAGTGTTTTTGAAAAAAAAAACGATAGCCGGTTTGGGTATTTCATCTTCCTTTTATCTGCGCTACATTATTTATACCGATTATCAAATCAAAATGTTTCCACGTCGCACACCAAGTGGATTATCAATCTGAAATGTCACAATGTTGCACAGCAAGCCGACAGTTTAGGTTATCGATTTGAATCGAGCGCCAAGCGTGAAGGGCATGATACGAGCTTGTGAAGCGTGCGAGGGTAGTTTTGTGAGTGAGCGAAGTGAACAGAACTGCGAAGCGAAGTAACGCTCATAGCAGTGCAAAACGATGGCGCTGAACTTTTAAACCCATAAATAATAATTTATATACATATTTAGAAAATCCACGTGACGCAATTTACATATAACCAATAAATATTCTGGACGCAATTTACATAAAAAGGCACATTGGGAAGCAACTTACAGTTAGCCATAATTTCTAAACCACTTTTTTCGTTCTTCCAGCTATCAAAGTGATATTTCGGGCGGCTGTCTGTAAGTTGCGTCCTAATGTACCTTTTTAATGTAAATGTCAGTGTAATGTCACCCATAAAAAATATTACTGTGATAGCTGGAATAACGAAAAAGGTGGTTAAGGAATAATATACAATATTAGGACCTTAATATGAGACAGAATTAATTAATAATAGGCCAAACAGATTTTGGTCCATGGGTATACTTCGTTTTTTAGGTGGGATATTCTTGGTGAGTATTTTTAATTTTAAAGAAACGTTAACTCATTTCTTCAATAAAACAATTATACTATAACCACGTAACGATAATAACTACATTACCATGATTACCATGATTACCCAGTTACCATAGTTACAATGTTACCATGATTGTCATGGTACAGAGCAGGAACGAAAAATGGTGGTATGGGTAGTGGGTTGAGGAAGAGAGGTGAGGTGTCAGGGATGAGGGATTAGGCGTCAATGTTTTTGGATGGCGAGGTCGGGAGGAGTACTAACAATGACGACAAGTGTAAATCCTTTGAAGTAATGCGAATTTCAAAAAACTCTAAGTATAAAGTACCACCTAGAGCTGAAGATTGATTCAAAAAATGGCTGATCGAGACTTTTTGATCAGTATTTATACACGCAAAAGTGCTTACAGTACTAAAAAAATAAAATAAAAAATAAACATTATTATTAATCCATAAGTTTCTACGCTCCGCTCAGAATCTAAAACCCATTTCATCTTATACAGTAATCAAGTGGAATTAGCTTTGTGAATAAATTAATAATATATTTAAATATAAGATAATATTATTGTTTTAGATTTTAGGTGATAAAATAATAAAATAAAAACCTTCATCGACTGTACCGTTTTGGAGGCTTTCTCATTTCTCATTGGAGGCTCTGAGCTGAAAACCCTCCCCTCAATCCGCCTATGCGCTTTTCATAAACTTCATACGACTTCATACATTATTTTCAATACAGAACGCGATTTTTTTCTCCGTCGCGCATCACGCCTGTAGTTTGATGGAAAGTGAACCATCGATTTCCCGTCAAACAACTTGGGATTCACAAGTCGAAAAATAATAATTCGGAACTTTCGACATTTTTTTTTTCGCCCGGTAATGCATTTCTGCCGTTCTCGCGACGATTTTCTCGTTTTAAAAGTATTTGAGTCGACGACCATATTATATTTGTTGTCGTTCGAGGAACCCCGAGTGGTACTAAAGTTTCACTTGCAATATTATCCGAAGGCACTCGCACTGTCAAAGACACACCCGCATGTAATACCGATTCTCGGTAATTTTGATTACAGCTACCTCCGTGATGGGTTTCGTAATTGAAAAGACTTCTCGAAATTTTAAAAGTAGGTACCCCGATCTTAAGCGAAATAAAAACAATAATTATTATGCTTAATAAAAGCAAAATACACGAAAATTAATTTTTCAATACACTTTTTTTTTTTTTAAATTAATTTATTTCTAAGTACCTACATTAGGTATATCGATTTCAATGAGTATTTTAGATAATTAAAGCTATTCACACATTTGAGCTGTAATTGTTGTTATGTGAATTATTAAGAACGGCGTACGTTTAAAGTTAATTTGGGATTTTTATTTTTACATAATTCAAAACCATTAAATTCACCGGCATTGTTTTCAATTTAAAGTTTCAGCTGCAGTCAAGGACGATTTTGTACCTGTAGGTCTATTATGGACCACAGGCCTGGTTGGACTATTTTTAAAGGTAGCAAATATTATTCCAAAAGATATTTATTTTATGACTACCTAAAATTCGAATGATACTAAATCGAATGAATTCAATTTGATGAATTTGTTACATGTTCAATTTTAAAAAAATTATCTATCAATTATATTTTAATTCAAACTTTGATTTATAATCAAATTTTACAACTGACGGAATGATTGGCTGTAGTTCAAATAACACTTATTAGTCCTCGCTAATTAGATCGTTAACGACGTTAATGATCTATAAAATCTCTTTGGGAAACATTTTTAGACCACCACTTTTACTAACCCGCAAAAACTCAGTATCGTACGAGAAAAAAAAAAAAAGAACACATCGTCATAAAACTACCATTGTCACTTTGCTCGGTATGTGGAAAAAAAATGAGCTCATCGCCTCATTTCGACCAGAATATTTATAAGTTTTCAAATGCCTTATCGACACGTACGTGTTCGTTTCGAAACTCATCAATAACAACACACGCACGTCGTACATTGCACGAATATAATTATTATCGGTTTACAGCACACATGTGTTTTGAAAAAAAAGAAAATTAATAACCGAAGTGCTTACGTGTTATTATAACATTAAGCGCTGTACTAAATACGCGTTACTGTCGTATGTATTAATATTATTGTGTTTTATTACGAACGCGCGGGTAATAAAACGTTTAGATTTTTCGTAGACACACGCGTGTGCACCGTCTGTGGGTCGCGTAACATTTCTGCAGTATTAAATGACCAATGGTATAATGTATTGAATGGTCGCATCTTTTAGATGCAACCGGATATAGGTTAAAAATTATAAATCACACCTCGTACGAGTTCTTATTTTTATTATATATATATATACATTGTTTTACATTATATAATACAATATTCTTATAATTATGTAATTCTTAACCTAACCTCAAACAACCAAAGATAATATGCATAATATTATGATGTTACCAAAGACATTACACGGAAAAAATAAAATATATTTTAAGGACTTATATATAGGTGTATCGTACTTTTATGAAATGATTAACACAAATGCAGTAATACAACTAGTTCATTCTTATTTGAAATATAATTTTTAAAAATAATTTTATTTGCATTGTTACACTCATTAAAATTTAACATATCTTTCGCAAATTCGTTAATTGAACTAATAACAAATTTAAAAATATATAAAACTGCTAATAATTGGATGTAAAAACGTGAAAACGTAAATCAAAATCTTATCAGTGATAAGTTATCAGATATTTTAATAGGTACGAAATTCTTTACACAACAGAAACAATTCATAGTGAATTCGTAGAATATATTATCTGATCCAAGTTTATAAAGAAACGCGTTAACACATTTTCCTAAAATTTTGGAAAAGGTTGAACCCCTAATAGCTCCTGTTTAGTATACGCCTGATAATGACGTATCACGTTCCGCTGTTATTTTTTTCTGATGATATTATGTAAGAAGAGTCGCATTCGTCTCATCACTCCAACGCTAAATCCAAAGAAGCGTCTATACAACTAGACCTATATGCACAAGTAAAGTTTAAATTCAAATCGTACTAAGCTACTGAAGTGTCAAAGCTACCTGAATTCGTGAAATCATAATATATTTTAAAATTCGTTTGTTTCTCTTCGAATCACGATTTTTTACACTTCTGAAATTGTATGAGATTTCAACGAAATTAAAATTCAATATTTCACGAATGAAATTTCACTTTCCCTTAAGAATGTGGTGTATTAAATAAAATTATATTATTTTTTCACACAGAATCTTTTATTTTTTTTTATTTTTAGATTTGTATACAAGTGCACAAAGCTTTAACTAATGAAACTGTTTTAATTCAAAGCGGGTTACTTATTTTTTTCATTGACCTTCATGAAGGTCAAAAACAAAAACTTTACAATACGCTTTTTTAAATCGAACAAAGAATTTCTAAAATACAAAATACATGATAGTAATTCCAATTTTGAGTTGAACACAGATCGATCACCAAAAAAATTAGTATAATTACAATTATTGACTGAGCAACATTATTAGTACCTTCTACACACACACACACACACACACACACACACACACACACACACACACACACACACACACACACACACACACACACACACACACACACACACACACTAACCTAACATTTGTCTTGTTCTTTCTGTTTGGATTTTTAATTAAATATAATTAATCTAACCTAACCTAACCTAACCTAATCTAACACACACACACTAACCTAACCAAACCTAACCTAAACTAACATTTGTTTTGTTCTTTCTGTTTGGATTTTTAATTAAATACAATTAAAATAACCTAACCTAACCTAACCTAATCTAACACACACACACACACACATACACACACACACTTACCTAACCTAACTTAACATTTGTTTTGTTCTTTCTGTTTGGAATTTTAATTAAATATAATTAACCTAATCTTACCTAATCTAACACACACACACAGTACGCGTTCGTTGTTTTAAATAGCAATTGATATATATTTGTGGAATTCTTATGAAACAGTTGCAGTGCCTAAAAGGCTTGCGAAGTATAGTTAGGGTACCACAGCTATAGACTATGATATTTTAAATTTTATGGTTTCCATAGAATTTACGGACAATTTTATTTTACATGTGACCTTCTCTCATTATATTATAATTATAACAAATAACAACATTAGATCAAAATAATTATAGTCCTTACCAGTGCCACTGCAGTGGCGTATTTAAAAGGTGTGTTTGAGCAGATATATCTCCCCCCTTGTCATTTTTTTTATGTTCATTTCAGTCATTTATAAGATTTTCTGTTCTTTAAAAACACATTTCTTTACTCGACAGTTAGAAACATTTAAAATGTGTTATTTTAGTTCCAATGACCTTGGAGCATAGTATTGAATATGAAATCGCAACTGACCATAAAACCGATCTATAAAACTACATATGACAAAGTTTCGAACAGCAACTTATTTGAATCAGAATTTGCTTCTATATGGTACTTTAAAAAAGGAGATTTTTTGAAATTTCAAAACTGTCACTTGTGTCCACACATTTTTATGACTCTTAGTGCGCACTTTAGCTGCAATTCGTATAATTATCTTGGTGTAACGGGTTTATTTGTTTTGTTTTCTTACATCATTGAATATGGGTCGTCCGAAATGTGCGAAAATACATACATATCATCCATTCCCTTTGCTCTTTTGTCTACGTTAAGAGAAATGCAAAATATAATTCACCTTCCCCTCCTCATAAGAAGGGTGTAGATAGGCATATCACTAAGTGAGATATGAGACTAACTCTGCTGAAAGAGAGATGACTACTTATAATGTTA
Source organism: Stegophylla sp. TES_Ste_2020 (assembly GCA_025469315.1). NCBI lineage: Eukaryota > Metazoa > Arthropoda > Insecta > Hemiptera > Aphididae > Stegophylla > Stegophylla sp. TES_Ste_2020. Next base: position 1,504 of record JAIPRM010004349.1, on the reverse strand, counting down.
ATTAATCTCAGTTTTTTCCGTGACCATTATAATATTATGTAAGTATATAACAATACAAAATTACAATAATTTTATATTTTAAGGGTTAAAACCGGTACTGACCAAAACCGAAATCGAAACCCTTATCTTAAGTTTTCTAAAACCGAAACCGATAAAATCCTAAAGGTTCCAGTCCCTGCTATACAGGACATGAGTGGTTTGAAAATAAAAAAAATGCCATAAATGATTCCTCTAAGGATCGAGTACGTCATTGTTTCGATTAAACTAACTATTTCTCCTGTTATCCTCTTGCCGAAGACTGAAGTCGTTGCCTACCCCTCGCGCGCATTCCCGTTTCACCACGTCTATTGTTATAATGAGAGTGCCATGTGATTTTGCAGTTCTCGTCTCCACGTTCGTTTCCACCAGACGCAATAATAATAACAATAGTAATAATAATTATTCGGACGTAGGCCTCGTTCGAATTCCATTATATATTACCGTTGCAGACCCGAGACGAATTTTTTTTTCGGATTTTCCGCTCATAAATAATTACCCATCACGCGCCCCTGACGCATTGTTATCGCCACTGTACCCCCTAAACCGCCACTATAATATATGACTTCAAACGCATCCCCGTGTACGGCCCGTGAAATTAAACAACTATGCTTTAATAATAATATTTCACGACGTATTCTACACGTATCACAGACGTATCGATCAGCATATAGCAAATGCAGCGTCTAAGAAACGTTAGACGAAGACGATTGTGTGTAATACGATTGGCAAGAGCAGTGCTATATTCGGTAAGGAAGGAGCAAGGAGCAATGTCCCCGAGTCAAATGAATCGAATTGGTTTATTATAATATATGTGAACATTTTAGGATTATTGCTTCCCAGAAATTAATTTGGCGTATGATTGAAAATAAACATTTGAAGCTTTTATTATATAAATTTTTTTTTACTTTTTTAAACTTTTGACACGATTTCAGTGTACAATATTCGTAATTTAAATGATTTTTTCGTATATTTTATACGAAAAGGTACACTTAGATAAAATTGTCTTCTCAAATGTAAACACGGACATAAAATGATTTATTTTTAACTTTAAAATATTTATATTTTGTGTACTTAACGTGTCAAGATCGAGGGGACTCACAGATTTACGATTAATTGTTGTTCCATAATATTACTTTAAAAAATTAAATATATTTTTTCAATTGTCATTTTTATGTATTTAGTATCTGGTTTTGAGAAGATTTATTTTTGCTTTTAGTACTTTTAAGTATTAAATCAGTAACCTAGTTATAGTATCATAGCATAACTAACTTATTTTTTTTAGATTCTGAATGAAGTGAAGAAGCTAGTGTTTTTACAATGATGTTTATTTTTTTCTTTTATTTATTTATTTTTTTTTTTTTCTGTGCACAACTTTTCGTATAGAAATACTTGTCCAAAAGTTTCGATCAATAACTTTTTGAAACCGGATTTGCCTCTAGATTGTACTTTAAAGAGGTCATTTTTT
>JAIPRM010004348.1:0-23182 GCA_025469315.1 Stegophylla sp. TES_Ste_2020 | reverse complement strand
AATCTTTACTTTTCATATTAATACCTGAGTATCTACTAAAATAACAAATGCATTATACATAAATTATATTTTAATTTTTTACCTTTATATTTAATTTATGATCATTTTAATAAAATATTTGTTATTATATTAAAACGAGTTGTTGTACGCAATAATATTATAATAACATAATATAATAATATTATAGTTAGATAATATTATTACTTTTATAAATTTAAGAAATAAATGTATATTAAGTACCGAATAATGTGAGTTGTGCCATTGATTATAAATAAAAGTATTTACAAACAATGGTTGTACTAAATGTGGAACGACTGAGCGAGTGTTTCCATAATAAATAGTAATCAATCATCATTCGAGGGGTTTTTTTCCAGTGTATCGCTCGTTATCGAGTTTTGAGAGTTTATATTGACCGAGAGGTTTTTTCGAGTGAATCACTCGATTGTTAAAACCTCTCGATTACTATTCACTCGATTGTAGAAATCTCTCGATTGTTCCCATCACTAATGTGAAGTGAACTGCATTTTACAAGTACACTTTGTAGTTTGTACACTGGAAGATGAAAGCGCTAGTTGTTGGTAAAAATAAGAGGACTCAGTTTGCGGGTCACCTTATCAGTTCTCGATATGCAACCTGTATATCTTAAATCGTGGTAAAAACATGTTTATATTATCTATGCCATGATATCATCTCTTATCATTTAGAGTTCAATGATTACACATAGATAATAGAACTATCTTCTATTATCTATGTCAACAGTATAAAAAAATTGTGTAAATATGTTTATGATCTATGTGATTACATTTCGAAATCGGCCATCTCATAGACAGTAAAAAATTATTTTATTATCTACGGGCTATCTAGTATTTTTCTATTTTTTTACTGTGACATATTTTATATCTGTGATTTTACCGAATTCACGTCTAACTTATCTACCTATGTAATTTACACACATTTTTACATTTGCATCTTACTACCACAGTTAAGATATTATGCTTAGATTCTTTTTTAAGATATCTTAAAACGTGCTTACTACCAAAAAAAATTGTAGTTAATAACTACTATTTTTTTTTTTATCTTTTTTTACGTCACAGACTTATTAATTAGCCAGATATTACTGCATAAGTCCTTAAAAGATGTCGGCAAATACAAGTACCCGGGACAAATTACTTGGTTTACTCGATGACTTCGAACTACTGAGCAGGTAATGTCAATCAACAATTAATAGATCAATATACCCCCTAATAATGTACTTTTGAATTATGACAAATAACTATTTAGGCCATTTTTATATTTTTATTCAATCATAATTAAGTTATTAAATACTAGTTTTAATGATTGTTTATTTTTCATGTAAATTGCAAGGGATGCATAAAACTTTTAAAACCAGATTACCTATGCACTAATATTTATGCTTTTTATTTATAGTAGTCCCTCTTATCTGGGCTTGATGGGACTGGACCAATCCAGATAATAAAAAGACCAAATTAAAAGAAATGAGCTTTAAAATGTTCAAAAATTATGTTTCAGGTGGTTAAGGCTTTAAAATCAATTTTTCATCAGAAAAATCACCTTTTTAATCACATTATACTACATTGTTTACTTAATTTTTTAATCTACAAATTAATTTAGGATAAATAAACAGCATCTTGTAAATAAAATTAATTTATTTTACATTGTATGCACTTATATGTAATCTATATTATAAGTATTCATGCATATTTAATAAAAGATGTTAACAATAATAATTTATACCCATATGATTGGCCTGGTTAACCTGATGCCCAGATTAGGAAGATTCCACTGTATTTTATTTTTAAATAGTTGCCATAAAAGTCAAATAAAATATTATTGATGTTCTATTATTCCATTTTCAAATACTGCTTCAATCAATTCAATCGTAATTTGATTAGGATTAAAATATATAATAATTTTAATTTATTTTTCTTCTGTTTGTAATACAAACAGATAAACATATGTATTATTTATTCCAAACTGTAAGTTAATTTGAATTATGTTTTATATTAATTGTGTGACTATAATTTGTACCTATATAGTTATCAATTTAGTAGGTATATAAAGATTCTAATATCCATCTACTTTTATTATTTATTTGATTGTTCACTTTTTACCCTTATACCTATTCTACTTATTATTTCTGTCATTTTTTTTTCTATCATAATTATTTGATTTAAATTATAAAAATGTATTTATTTTTTTTTTAATTACCTACTTTTAATTTTACAGAGAATTAATTGAAAATTTGAGTTCTGCTCGACAACAAAAGGTTAATGTTCAACATCAATTGCTACTTACCGAACAACTCGTAGCCACGGACAACGAAATAAAAGCTACCCTACTAGTAGCAGAACACCAAGCAGAAGTAGAAAATAAAGTAAATGCTATTAAAGCAGAAATAGAAACACAAGATCAACATATCACACAAATGCAGAAACATTTTAAAGAAGCGGAAAACATATTGGTACTGTAATGTAACTTATTTATGATAACCTAAAACTGTAACTTTTAATTTATTTTATAGGCAACAGCTTTATTCCAAGCTAAACAAAAGTTACAATCAATAAACAAAGCTAGTAAACATCCAGTGTCCTCGGAAGATCTTATAAAATATGCTCATAGAATAAGTGCTTCAAATGCGGTATGTGCACCACTAACGTGGCAACCAGGCGATGCTCGTAGACCTTACCCTACTGGTAATATAAATAAAGAAAATTGTAAAAAGTAAAATAAAGAATAGATAAGAAAGCTGGAAAAACTTCGCACCATGGGTAATTTTTCATTCCTCGAGTCAGATACTCTTGGTGACTGTGCTTAATTTAAAAGAACTTATAAATAATTTCTTCAATGATCCGATTCTAAGCAATGTATGTTAATAATATAAAGAACAATAATAGTCGTCATTTTTAACACACCCACCAAGAGTATCTGACCTGATGAGGAACGAAGAATACCCATGGTGCAAAGTATATCCGGCTTTGTTGTCCATAATTTATTATCTTTGCTCTACTTTACTTTACTTTACATTTTTATATCCAATTACTAAAGAAAAAGAAAAAAAAAATACTAAAAATAAAAAAAATGATGAGAAAAAAATTTAAAAAATTTTCATGCCAAAATATTTCTCATATTAGGTACTGTCTATGAGTCTATGTATGTTAAAATTTTCATAAAGTTTGAACTAATAAAATATACTTTCCGAGTCTTTTTTGTCAGATTTCGTTAGTTTTTCCTAAAATTTGAGAAAACAATTGAAAATTTCAAAAAAATTTGCTCTCTAAAGTACCATTTAGAGGCAAATCCGGATTTAAAAATTATAGCTCAAAACTTTTGGACAAGCATTTCTATACGAATACGTATCACATAATAAAAAAGAAAACATCATTGTAAAACACTAGCTAAAATAGGATATTCCAGTTTAATTTTTAAGGATTATCTTTCTTTCAGATATTGAGATGCGAATGGGATTTTTGGGCAGATTAAGTGATTTACCACTAAATGGACATATGATGCAACCTCAAGGATTGGCTGATATGGTGCGGTCCAATAATCAAATAGGTACAGTAGTAATTATGTGTTAAAAATTATTTTTTGTTTCCTTATTAATACACTTATTTAAAATCTTTAAATTAGATATATAATTTATTAAGATTCAATCATAAATGTCAAAACATACCACTTTTTGCTAGGCAATATGTGCTTCATTAAGAGATTTTTGGTACGAAAAAAATGGTATTTAGATACGATGGAGTGTAAAAGATTAATAAAATAATAGGCCAAGAAAAAAATCATTTTGTTATATAATAATTAATGATAAAATATTTTAATTAAGTATTTTTATTAAAAAAAGAAAACAAAATAAACATCATTGTAAAAATCTAGCTTCTCACTTCGTTCAGAATCTAAAATTAATTAACCTTGACATTGTCTGTCTTATAACCTTTTTAAATGGGTATAAAATTAAATTGAATAACTAAAATAAAATGCTTTGATTTTCAAATATGTAAATATGAAAATTGTTTATTAAACCCTTAAATGAAAATTCAATCACCTTGAGCTAAAAGCCCTCTTAAACTTTATCAAATTACTTCAAATTTAAACAAACTCATTTTTTTACTAAATAAAATATTATTGGGAAGTGAAAGATGAAAAAAATTTGTTTTGAGTTACCCTAATATATGTATACATATATGTATATATATATACATTACTATAGTAAACCTAAAAATTATATACATTTTAAAATTACCATTGAGATAATCAAGTATTTTAATACTTTTTTTCCTTTTTAACTAATAAAAATATATTTTTTAGATCGTCAAGCATCTCAACAAAATCAATTTGCTTGGCATTCAACTGGTGATATGCACTTAGGAGTTGGTAGTGGAGTTATAGATACTAGAAACCATTCTAAAGATGCTGAAGATGTCGAGGTTATGTCAACAGATAGTAGCAGTTCTTCGTCCAGTGATTCTCAATAGTTATAAAAATAAAAAATAAATACAAATTAAAAAGTGGTGAGAATATCATTATGATTACATATCACATTTTAAACATTTTCTTTCAATCTTATTTTTACTGACTGAGCTTAGTAATACAAAAAATTAAAATATAATAATAATATATCAAGTATAAAAGTTATAAGTTGTGATTAAATTCATACAAAACAATGAATCATTTAGCGACTCATGAATCCGTGACATTTGGATTGGTGTAGGTAAACCCATCAAATTGAGACTGATCCATTGACTGAAGAATAGTTTTATCAACAGGTGTCAGTCTAGGTTTCTCTTTTGTGAAGTGTTTATCAAAATAATGTGTATCTAGAGGGTGATACTAAACAAATAATATATTATAAAATTAAAATTAAATTTATTAAATTGATATTACATTAACACTTACAACTCTAGGCATGTATGGAGGTTCTAACTCTTGTCTTTCCAATTTACACCAATCCATTGAACTAAAGAATGGGTGTCTGATTACATCCTCAGCTGAATGATTAGCTTCCAATGATCCCAGTCGTTTAGTAGCATCCTTTTCTAATAACTTTAACCCAAAATGGTACACAATGAAATAACAATTTAAAAAAATCAATTCAATATTCTTATTGGGGAGAACTCACTGCTACTAAAACTGATTTGGCGTCAACTGACAAATATCGTGGATACTGAGGTTGTTCATTGCATATGGACCAAAACAAGGCATCCTCATCACAACCGCTAAATGGCGACTTGCCAACTAACATCTCGTACAATAGAATGCCAAAGGACCACCAATCTACACTTTGGTTATATTTCTGGCCTTTGATTATCTACACAGACAACAATACGATTGGACACATTTGTAAGACATAATTTATTTTTCATGGAAATATTTTTACCTCTGGCGCCATATAATCAGGTGTGCCACAAAATGTATCTGCTGTTTTGTCTAAGTATATCTGAAGTTTGCACATTCCAAAGTCAGCAATTCTTACGTGACCATTAAAATCCAACAATATGTTGTCCAACTTTAAATCTCTGTTAAAATAATTTTAATGAAACTGAATAATTTAACATATAACAGGATGACATTTATATCATCGCTAAGACTCACCTATAAACAATTCCTTTTTTGTGCAGGAACTTGAGACCAGACACTATTTCAGATGCATAAAATCGAGAGCGACCTTCGTCAAACCGACCAGATTGTTGGATATGAAACATCAAATCGCCACCATTCAAATATTCCATGACAAAGAACAAATGTGACTGTATAGAACATTTAAATTTTGTATAAATTGTATAATATATAATTGTTTTATTGCATAAATTTTTTTAATTATAATGTATAAATAGATATAGTTTAATATATATTAATATAGAATAATGATACATCAGCATTTATTGTTTTTGATATATTACATACATAATTGTTTTTAGATTCTGAGCGGAGTAAAGAAGTTAATAACGATTTTTTTTTTTCCTGTATACACTCATATAGTGAAATACTTGTCCAAAAATTTCAATCAGTAACTCTGTACATCTAACACACCCTGATAGTACTTAAAAGAGGTTATTTTCAAATTTCTCAACACTTTCCAAAAATAAGCAAAGTCTTGTCGAAAAATTGATAAGAACCATAAAATATGATATTACCAAAATTTTTATAAAATTAAAATATATTTTTCAACATAATTTGAAAAATAATGTAGCTAGGTACTTGAAACTTTCACTAACTACAAAAAAAAAAGCCACAAGAACATTTCATATAAATTTCAAAAATATTTGATCAATTTTGAGATATGCATAGCATTTTAAAAATATTGGAAATTTCTCATTTTTTTGTGAGTTATTTATCTAATAAAATTTTAGAGCTAGTGTTTTTACATTGATGTTTATTATTTTTATTTTTTTCTGTGAACTTTCATATAGAAATACTTGTCCAAAAGTCTCGACCAACAACTTTTTAAAACCAGATTTGCCTCAAGGTGGTATTTCAGAAAGATCATTTTTTGAATTTCTCAACTCCTTATTTTTTTTGGGGGGGGGCTATCCAAAATTTTTATATACTCGTTCTTTTAGGTACATAAATGAATAATATATGTTAAATATATAATTTATATTTATATTTCTTTGTAATAAAATAAAAATATTATACTACAAAAAAGTATATTAACTATTATAATTTATAATGTATCACTTACCTCAGTCTGAAAGGTGCAAAATAAATGACACAAATAAGGATGGTTCGTTCCAAGAGCAAGGACTTTGCGTTCGATGAGTGTACATTCGACATCGTCATCTTCGAGCACTACATCTTTTTTCAGACATTTGATCGCATAATAGTAATCAGTACCTTTGAGTTCGGCCAATAGTACCTAAACGACAAGACACAAAACATACAACATTAGTTTATTATTATAAATGTAATTCAATTTTCTTTTATCTCATGCTGGTTTAGCGACAATTACTATACACAAGCTTAAATTTATTGAGCTTTAAAGGAGATAAGTCGGAATTTCGCTCCTCGGATGGGATACACTTGGTTAGGTGTGTTGAATTAAAAAAAATAAAAACAATAAATCATTTCATCAATAAAATGATTCTGAGTGGAGCTTTAGTTTATATAAGACAATTCTTTAAAAAAAAATTTAATTTTCCTATCCAAAGTCTGTGATTAGGCAAAAAAAACTGAACCAGAAAAAAACATATAATTTCACGTATTTTAAATTTTTCTTCACAAATATATTTTTTATATTATTGTCTATCTATTTATTTATTTAAATTTTTATAAAAGTTAGATAAAAAAAGGTCTCACATACTTTGCACCATGGATATATTTCACTTTCCAGGTGGGATATTTTTGGTGGGTGTATTGAATGTTAAAGAAATGATAAATTTTTTTTTCTATCAAACGATTCTGAGCAGAGGTTTAGTTATTATCCAATAAACACTATGTTACCATGGTAGGGTAGGATAGTGTAGCAACAATGGCCAACAATCAAAGCGACAAGTGTCAATCCTTTAAAATAATTGAATTTTGAAAAATACTATGTATAAAGAACCATCAAGACTCTACAGTTGAATTTTGATTCAAAAAGGTGGCTGATTAAAGCTTTTAGATTAGTATTTTTACACGCAAGTATTCACAGAACAGAAAAAATAAATAAACATACTTGTAAATTCATAAGCTTTTCAACTCTGCTCAGAATCTAAAAAAAGTTTAAGACTTTTTTGTCAAATTTTGAGTAGTTTTTCCCAAAGGTCAGGAAAACTATTGAGAATTCTGAAAAATGATCTTTTGTAAGTACCATCTATAACCAAATTCTGTTTTAAAAAAATTGCTGATCGAAAACTTTTGGACAAGTATTCCTACACGAAAGTGTTAACAGAAAAATGTTTTTTAAATAAAAGCTCCACTCAGAATCAAAAATGGATGAATTATTAATTAAAAACCCAAATAAATCAATTTCATATACATTAAAATTGGCTATCACATTTACTTTCTTAAGTGTATTTACATAAGTATATTACAGGCAAAATCACGTGGGCCTTGGTCCAACGAATAAATAAAGGATCTAAAAGAATGTATCCAAAGTTCAGACACCTACACAACATTTTATTTTCTTATTTACTTTTAAAACGAGTAATATTTCAATTCTTAGTACACAAAAAGCTACTGATAAGTCGAACAAACATGAACAAATATTATATAGGAATCCATATGTAAACAAACAATACTATAGCAGAAAAGATATATCAAGTAGGCACATGCGATGCTAATATCCGGTATTTAAAATAAAGGTATCATAATATCGAATTTGTTGCAATTTTATTAGTAGAGAATAAAAATATGGGTTTATTTAAGTTCATTTATTTTTTATTTTTAGATTCTGAACGAAGTGAAGAAGCTTATGATTTTACAATGATGTTTATTTTTATTTTTTTTTTCTTTCTGTAAACACTTTTTCGTATAGAAATACTTGTCCGAAAGTTTCGTTCTATATCTCAATAGAACTGGAATCACACCCAGATGGTACTATAAAGAGGTCATTTTTTCAATTTCTCAATACTTTTTTCAAAAACGTGAAAAAACTGTCGAAAAATTGACGAAAAACTGCAAAATATGCAATTACCGAAATTTCCGTAAAACTGAAAATTACTTTTTGACATAACTTCTAAAATAATGCAGCTAGGGACTTGAAATTTTCATCAACCACTAAAAATAGTGACGCAAATATTACATAAAAATTTCAAAAAGATTTGATTAATTTTGAGTTAATTACAGCATTTTGAAAATGTCTCGTTTTTTTAGTTTTTATGTCATTTAATTTTTGATTTTTGATATTAAGACTTGAAAATTTAATATAATCTCACTGATATAATATATTATATGTCTAATTGACCTGAAAAAATCTCGAAAATCGTTAGTCAACTTTTTTTTTTATACTCGTTTGAAGTTAGAATTTCGACTAAATTCGTTAGTTTTACCTAAAATTACGCACTTTAGCGTACATATAAGAAAATTGGCCCAACCATTGTTTTGAAATTTGGTGCCTAAATAGTGAATTTCATTGCGAATATTTTGGTGCAATAAAATTTCTTACGGACAAAGTATTAAACATTTTACAAGGTTTTGATTGAAAAAAAATCGGAGAAAGTACGGATAAATCATCTGTTTAATTACATATTTGTTATTAATACACAAAAGATCGAGAGGTTGATGGGTAATGTTTTATTGCATCTTTTTTTTAATTATTGTTGTTGTTATTATAATTATCGTACAATGTTAATTGACAGGACGTGGTAGGTATAATATAATATTTTAATAGCTTAAAATCTAATTTGATTAAATATCCTAAAAGCCAATCAGGTATGGACATAGTTTCGACCAATGACAATCGTTTTGCTTTCAATAATAAAAAAAATAAATTCATAGCAGTTGTCAGACCGTCGTCTCGTCGTCAGTGTTCAAACCGATGCGGCAACGGAGAGGTCATCTTGCTGATCGGTTTCACTCACTTTCTCTCTCTCCTCTCTTTCTCTTCTCTCTCTCTTTCTTTTCTCTCTCTCTCTCTCTCTCTTCTTACTAAATCTGTTTTATCTATTATGTGTACACATTTTTTTTTTTTTTTATGACACCTTGTTTCCATGCGTTATTCGATTCGCTGAAGGTACGCGTGCGTGATGGTGAAGAGGGCATCGGTAATTCGCAGTTAACAACCTGTGTGGTTGCTTAAGTCGCCTGATGTCGTGTACTGGACGTAATCATAATAATGTGAGGGTAAATAAGTGTTTTAACTTAAATTCATAAGTACACGTAGTATTTAAAACGGAATTCGTGTGCGCGTTAGGTGGGTTAGGTAGGTAGGTAGGTAGGTAGGTCCCCTCCATGAGCCCACCTTGTCGTGGTGGAGGGGCATGCTAACGGGCTCACCAAAAAACGATAGTTAAAAAGTCTTTGGACATTTTACCCCTACCCCAGGGCCCCACGGATTCAGGAGATCCATTATCATAGCTTTCTTTCATCATATCTTTCTCTTCTTCTCTTCTATTAGATTGATTAAGTAGGTTAAGTAGGTTAGGTTAGGTTGGTTAGATACCTGTCGCCTTGTCTGTCTTTTTATATTACGAGTATTAACTTGCTTCGTTCAGAATCGCCTTATTGAAGAATGGTTAATCGTTTCTTTAAAATTCTAAACACTCATCATGAGCATTTGTTTTGAGAAGTGTAGAATATCTGTAGTGCGAAGCATGTCTGACGTTCTTTTTTATTATTGCATATGGCATAACATTGGTGTATAAAAAATAAATAAAATAGGTACTACTAATAAAAATAAAATAAGAAAAAGTAAAAAAAAATAAATAAAAATTTAAGTTCATTGACATCAAGAGATGGAAAGAAATTTTAACTTAACTTTCATACCTTTCCAAAACTGCCCTTTCCTAGAACTTTTAGAAAGTTAAAGTCCTCGACCGCATACTTCCTGAACCGCGGTATGCTAGTGGCCGGCGGCACCACTCGTTTGGGTCTCGAATGATGCCGATAACTATAGGAACGAATTGACCGTTCGGCTCCATCCGCATTGCCACCGCCAATTTGATAAGAATTTGCTGCTGTATCTGACGACGACGACGATGAGTCTAAAAAAACATGTCTCAAGTATAAAAAAAAAACTCACGAATGGGCTAATTTAATTTTGCGATTTGGTGTTATAATAACTGTCAATAATTATTAAATAACTACATATTATACTGCAATTGTTGTATATTGGTCATATAATACACGGGTGACGTAGCCCAAGGAAAATACATACCATTTAATACTAAAGACATTAGAATATTAATTTAATGGACATTTATAATGTTACTAGCTGTACCTTTGCACTTCGTTGCTCGAAAAAGCAGTTCAGCCCGTAATATAGAATAAACTCTACAATTTTATTCATTTAGATCAAGAGCGTTATTAGGACCGCGCAGGGTATACATTTTCGTATTTAAAATACAATATTATAGTAATGTGACCTGTATAATGGATAGTGGTTTATACTTTACTGATTTACATATTTTATTTTTAAATCAACATTTTGTTTTTCTTCTGAATTAAAAACAAGATCATGATAAGGCTGTCGCGTAGATATTATTTATAAAAATCAATTTCGTCAAAATCATAATGATTCATGAATATGAAAATCTCGTTTACAGAATACATTGATAATTTTACTAAATTTTTCAACAGGTTTTCCTAGAAAGTGTAATGAGAAATTTGAAAAATTACCTGCTAAAAAAACTTTCAACTTTTGAAAAACAAAGAACGAAAAATAAACAAACAAAGAATTCAACGAATAAAAATTTAAATACTTAACCATTTTTCATAAGACTATATTTTTAAAACCGAGATAAATTAAAAAATATCACTTATCATTCATATTTTCTTAAACTCGTTGCACTAACCGGGTACCTAGGTATTTTAAATATATATTTTTGAATTGCCATTAAAATAAGACGAACGTTTTTGGCTACGTCACTGTGCTTATATATAACCAATATAAAACAAATGTTTTTTTTTCTTTTAGTAAAGCGTGTTATTTTTGGTAAAAGTTGCAACTTTATTAGAACACGGAAACTCGAGCGAAACACGAAGGTGCACATCCACAAAAATTTTTTATTTATAACACATACAGTAGCGTCGGAGGACAGATGCCAACAAATAATAAATATCAACGCCCCTAACGACGTCGGCACCGATTTCGGAACGATTTATAAACACTATTATTCTTCTGTCACACACCAATGCTGCAATATTGTGTATAAATAATTTTCACAGGTTATTAGAGTCCAGCAATCTTATTGTGACATTGGAGGCACGCGTTTATGTTTAGGTTAAATATTATATGATTGTTTTTGTTTGGGTTACAGGCAAAATAGTATTAATAACGCTCAATCTGCCATATCACTATACCACGCAAAAAAAGCTTTACAGGTAAATTAAATAACAAACAAAAACCATTAAAAATTCAACACTACATAAATTTGTCTTGAAGTTTATTCTAATGAAAATATATTATAAAATGGAAAATATTTTTATAGCACGAGATGACTGCTACACAGTTGATAATATTATGTTAATAATCAGTGAAAAGTGCATTCTTTTGTACGGACAACATATATTTAGGAGAAATATTACATCTGATCTCTCCCTGTATAACCGGGGGTTACCTCGTTTAAGCGTAGCTAGTGCTTCAACTACCAATTTTTGATTGACACCGCATAAGTTTGGCATCAGCTTCTCGCATTTCCTATGGCAGTTGACGTCACAATCTAATCCACATACACAGACAACCCTCTCAAGTTACCGACCAAAAAACATTTAGTCCTACGTATAATATTATGTACATGGAATATAAAGGGCGTGCCGAGAAGATAGTTTTCTGGATTCAAATCACCTTAAAACTGTAAATCTTATAATATTTTCTATGTATTCTATTATAAATAACCGCCGTTAAGTTATGAGAATATTATTTTACTGACAGGAATCTTTAAATCGCTTTTGGTGATCTCGAATAGTATATAATACTTGTGGTATAACCACATTTATAACTAAATTCTTGGCACACCCAGATATATACAAAAATATTATTAAGACGTGTGCATTCCACGGTTACCTAAGTAATATATATTATTTTCAAAGGGCAGTCAACTTTTACCAACAGTGGCTAGCTCATTTTGAACAACATAATTCCCATGCGTACAAATCACACTAACGCCGAATCAGACTATAATATACACAGTAGATCGATATACTTATCGCCTAGACTACATTATAGAGCAGTAGTTCTCAACCATAGGGTCGCGACCCAAAATTGGGTAACGAATAATTTTGAAAGGATCACTAAAAATTTATAACGTTGATATAATATTTTAATTTTGTACTACCAATGTGAAATAATTTTAAAAATAATTAATGAAACTTGTTTTGTAAATTATTTGATAAGCAAACTTATAATTTACCATTTTAGAAGTTCGTTTTAAATAAATAAATAAATACAAGAAGATTAATAGTTTCTTTTAGTTACGTTAATTGAAAAAATTAAGTGGGTATGGAAAGACGGTACCTTCCCTTTGAAATTATTTTCAAAAAGGTCACAAGAAAAATTAAGTAAACATCTTGGGTCGCCAACATACATAAGTTGAGAACCGCTGTTATAAAGCTTCGCGAGCTATTTTTAAAAACTCGAGCCTTATCTAGTCATTTTTAATCGAATTCCGAAGTGAGCTCGTTAAACTATACTGAGTGTAAGAAAACGAATTAGGTACCTACATACGTGACTCTGAAAACACTAAAATCCAGACAAATTTTGTAATCTAATAAATACTTCAACTGGCACCAATATAAAAGATTGGGGATTTTTCTAAATCATAATTCATAAGCATAATTATGTTGGTGTGTGTGTGTGTGTGTGTGTAGGGCCAACATTTCATAAATAATAATTAATAAATGTATAATAATAATTAAGCAAAGATAAAACGTCATAACCATCATAAGTAGTACAAATTAAAAAGGTGATCAATTTGGATTTTACCAGTACTGAAATATATTCTAGCGCTAGTACTGCAAGTTTTTGTTTCAAATTTTCACAAGAGGTTTCCAATCTCAAGTCATAACCCACACCAGAATAGTTCAAAAGTCGGTCACAAAAGTACGAAAGTCAATTTATAACTTAACTAGGTGATAAAAGTAGAAAAGAAATTATGCCATATTCTTTTTTACATGGTGAATCAAATAAAATCAATTTTCGGATTTCACAGCTAAGCTTCTCAAAGATTCGAAACCAATAGCAGTACCAGAGAACCCCCCCCCCTGATATCACATTGCGTGCCAGCAGTTTAACGTGCTGGAGTTTAACAAGTAGCAGACCGGTGAAATTTACAACCCCTCCCCCTCGTCCTTCGAACAACACTAATGAAC
The DNA here is from genome assembly GCA_025469315.1 of Stegophylla sp. TES_Ste_2020. Taxonomy (NCBI): domain Eukaryota; kingdom Metazoa; phylum Arthropoda; class Insecta; order Hemiptera; family Aphididae; genus Stegophylla; species Stegophylla sp. TES_Ste_2020. The sequence continues at coordinate 9,211 of JAIPRM010004348.1, read as the reverse complement.
AGCTTATTACACTACATTACAGCTTTGTTAGGTTTACATTACGGTGTTAATATCAGTGTTTCGTTCGGTCACGTTACATTTACTACCTATGGGATCTGATGCGGGTACGGGCGAGGATGGCAAACCGGAATCGAATGAGGAAACACTGCATGCTATTCGCTTGTCACCGTATTCGTCGGAATCGTAGTACGAGCTGCTTCCAGTTTCGCTGTCGCTGCACGTCGAAGACGAATCGTCGTCATCTGACGACGACGAGGACGGGGATTCGGCGGGGGCGGGCGGAATTTCCGGCGTGGGCTCTGGCTGCACCGGGGTCGGCTGCGCTTTCGGTTTCGTTTTGGGCTTTTCGAACTTGCTCTTGGTGCTGCTCACTTGCGACGGCGATATGAACGTCTTACCGAAGGACGCGCGCACGAACGGCGTTATCACTGCTGCGGTGGCCGTGGCCGCGGCTTCGGGCGGCGTTGTCACCGTCTTCGAAGCCTTCTTTTTCTTCGACTTCGAATCTACTACAGGCGACGGCGGACTCTGCGACTTCGCCTGTTGCTCGGTCTGCTGACTATCGACAGTCGTCTCCTTCTTTTTAATCACTTTCTTCTTGACGATTATTTTCTTTTTCACCACCTTGTCCTTGTTCATCATCGTCGTCGACGACAACACGCTAACACCGTCATCCAAATTATCATTATTATTATTATTATTATGATTATGATTAACAGTCTGATTATTCTTACTAACATCTTTCGCATGCTTTTTAATATTTTTGGTGCGGTTGTCATCATGCGACTCACTGGTAACTACTACGTTATGGTTAGCGTCGAGCTTACCGTTATTATTACCGCCGTTGCTCGCGCCGACACCGGTCGCTTTTTTCGCCTTGTTCAACCTGAACGTGAAACTTACCGGTTCGATGCCGCTCTCCTCGATGATCACGTCGTAGTTCAGTTTCCAGTTGGTCGTGGCGGTCTTCTTAACCACCACCCGTTCCTGGTCGCTGACGCCGTACACTTGCATCATCGCGCCGGCCGCGGACTTCTTTCGCGAGGTTCTAGGCTTCTTCGGGCCACCGTCCGCGGTGTCCACTGGATAGCTTTTGCGTCGCCCTTTTTGGCCCTCCATCTCCTCCATGATCATCGTGTCGAACAACGCCTCCTGCTCGCGCAATATCTCGTCGGTCACGGACGGCCGCCGATCGTCGTTCACCGGTACCTTGATGCCCACGGACGTGTGCCGTTTTATGGTTCCTTTTTTCGCCACGCCCTCCTCGGACACCGCGGGCATCATCGTGACGACGCACGACACCGGCGGTGACACGGCCGCGGCCACCGAGCAGCCCTGACCGACGGCCGCCGCCGCCACCGCCGGGGGCCCGACCGTCTTGGTGTTCTTCGTGTGCAACCTGACCACTGTGCGGCCGCGCTGTATGCCACCGCCTCCGACGCAGTCATCCTCGCCGCCGGCGCCCTCGGCTTCAACCACGGCCGCAGGATCGGTTCGCCGCACCGGTCTACGCGGTGACGTGACGTCGATTTCCGAGGCGTTGATGTGTATTGGCCGGGCGTAGTGGTGGTGCCGGGCCGCCCCGGGACCGCGTCTAATGGCGCGCAACGTTTGTTCCACCGCTATCGAGTTGTAGTTCCGGGGCTGCATCCTAGGCACGGGCCGGCCGGCGTTCGACCCGGGATAGGGCAGCAGCTGACTGTAATACTGCGAGGAGAACGGAGTAGACGACCCGTGATGATAGTAACCGTAATCGGAAAAGAACGGCATCGTGCAAAAATGTGTTTAGTATATAGTAATATACCTACCTACACCTAATATACCTTAAGTTCTAATCAAAAATGCATAATCAAGCGTAACAGTTTACTATATTCATACGTCTACTAACCGGGTTAGTGGTGGTCGGCATTGATTATTTTCAGAAATAATAACAAGCACATTTTGAACGCGGTATAACGCTATGATGCGCGTTGGAGACTAAGGGAGCTTCCCGACCGAGCGTACGGCTGAACCTGATGTTTTGGCACGTTCGGCTAGCTCCGAAAGCGAATTAAACGGCTTGGGCTGCGGCCAAACGAAATTTAAAACATTAAGACACGAAATGCTTACACGCACGTACATATTTCTAAAATGACAAAAATTAGTTTCAGTATTCGTCTTCCCGTCTTCCCATTTATGTTTTTCTAATTTCGCTTTCATTTTTATCCCAAGCATCTCTACTCCGAGCAATTTTCATAGGTTTTCGCCGTATTATGAGATTTTCACTATTATGCTCTGGTTTTCGGTGTATCTTGTATAGATTTTTTTGCGCATTCTTGCTTTTGAACACTCTTACACGGAGACAACTGCAGTGTCCGTTCACTTGAAAACTTAAAATTAAATTTGTCACTCATCACGTGTCACCGGTTTGAATAACGCTAGGTAAATAAAAAAAAAAAAAAAACGTTGCACTGTGCAAAAATAGTCAGTCTCACCTAGTTTAAGTCAAGGTTATCTTACGTGTGTGTGTATATATTATGTATGGTGTACCGATTAAAGAAATTAAATTTATTTGAAGCCCAAAACTATGTTTACCTTTATACACAGTAAAGAATCGTCACTATAGAAGTATAGTACCCAATTGCGAATAATGTAAATTGTCCGAAACAAAATTTAACACGTTCTATAAACTCCATCAAGGTCAAAATACTGTAGTACTATGCAAAAAATTATCATTGCCAAGCATTATCGCAAGATTTCAGTATACAATTTTTTTGCCAAAGCGCCCACCTGAAAATATCAGATCGTCTAAAACGAGGACCAAACATAACAAAAATAATGCTTATTAATACATACGACATTTTTAATAGATTAAATTTGGCAACTGCAAAAAATTGTGATATAACTACGTAGTGCGTATAATAGGTATATGTAGAGTGAATAGATTTTATTGATTCATTTAAGACATATTTTAATGTCAAAAATTATATTCTACCAAATTAAATTTTTTGAGGAATAAATACATTAAAATACTATATTATTGATCTATAGGTACATTTAATATTTAAAAAACGGAATTAAGTTCATACTAATTTTATTAAATAGATAGTGACATTCCAATTCTTACCAAGTACTCTTGATATTCCTTTACCTAAACAATGAGAACTTTGAAAGTTGGCCATAAGAAATGTTAGTTTATGCCAAAACAGACTACAAAAAATGGAGTCATGTCAGATTTACGCTACGGTAAATTGACAAATTGGGTATCTTCCAATACACATAATCGTAATAATACTAGTACGATAGATGTTGGTAGTTAGTAATTATTATTATTATTATTATTATTATTTTTTTTTTTTTGTTTTAAATCATCATATATAATCTTTAATCGACATACAATGCATGTGGTATAAAGTATAGGATATAGCTTTTGAAAAAATTAAGTGTTGGCGAAACGTCAAGCTAAAAATGACTTAGTCCGGATTGATTATAAAAACATTTTCTTGGCACATCGGAACGCGGACTATTTTCGCAATTAAATTTCTAGTGATAATCAACAACAATAATACAAACCCTTTAGAGTTTATTTACATAGAAAATACACTGAACCTTCGGTTGAATAAAATGATCCTTATCTATTCACTTATTGTGAAATAATACACACAATATGTATTCAACTTAACACTAGTCGTGTTTCATAAATAAAAAGTGAAATATACCAAATAAACTTGGTTTTCGATTGGATATTTGCCATAAAAAAAAAACATTATTAAATATGAATACCTACAGCGACATCTTTCCCATAAACTGAGCTAGCCACAAAATAAAATAATTTACTTCTTATAAAAACGAACATAATAATAAATAATATTATGTTATTTAGTAATTATATTTTTATTCGTAATATGAATATGTCCTACCTTCACATTTGAGACCTTGTTTAAATAATCCATACAAAAGTGAACCACAGTGATCGCAAAATGTTGGAGACATAAAGTTGTAACCTTTGAAACGATGTGGAACATCTATTTTGAATCGTTCTCTTAAATACTGTAATATTTACAAGACAATGATATTATATTATATTCAGTTTACCAAACCTAAATTAATTTTAAAGTAAGATTTTGGTAACAACAAACAACGATATATAAACTTAATGATTAATTCTAATTTAAATTATTTAGGCAGGACATATATTTTAACACAAAATCAAACTTTACTTAAAAATACTAAAATATGAAATATTATGCACATTATAATAATTTAATCATTTAATATATTATAGATACGTTCGTATGCAGCCGTTAAGTACTTGGGGACGATCCTAACAGAAAACAATGAAACAACAAAGGAAATAGAAGCAAGAACCCAGGCAGGAAACAAATTGTGATAACCTTTTTTTTTATTTATTTAGTTATATTCTGACCTTGAAACCTAAATAAGAAAAAAAAATTTAAAAAGTGTGTACTTCGCACCTTGTGGTGTTCTTCCCACCTCGGGTTTGTTGGATTTTAAAAAAATGATAAATGGTTTCTTTAAAATCAATATTAGTTCGGCATAATATAATTTTAGTACTAATATTATTTGTCGTGTCACCTCTGATCAGTCACGGTTGATAAAAGTGCAAAATATATAGTGTATCGGGTAAGAATCGAACCCAGCAATGACGTATTCAAATCTGGCGCCATAACTGGCCATAAGAACAGCGTTGAAGTTTTTGAAGTAGTAGATATTTAATATAATAATTGAAAATATCGAATTTTCAAAATAGAATAATTAGAAAACTATTGATGCACGTAGACTTTAATTCACACCATCGTATTCAGCATCAAAAAATACATAAAATGGCGATAAAACATTATCAACCTTCTTGAGTGTTCATAAACAGGAAATATATTAGGTATAATTAAAGACCAGATTTATATGCATTTTAAACTGTAAAATATGAGTGCAAATATGCACTTTAAAAGCCTAAAATATGCACTTATGAAGCACGAATATGCAATATACAAGGACGTAACTAAAATTTTATTTAGGAGGGGGTTCAGTTAAAAAAAATTGTGATCATACTTGGCATTATGGGTATATTTGTACCTTGAGTGTGATATTCTTGGTGGGTATGTTGAGTATATTAAAGAAATGATAAATCAATTCTTCAATAAAAAGATTCTGAGTAGAATTTCAGTTAATTATAGACAAAAATAATTGTCAATTTTATAATATTGAGTACCAAGTATCAACTAGAGACAAATCTGGTTTCAAAAAGTTACCGATCGAAACTTTTGGACAAGTATATCTACACAAAAAAGTGTTTACAGAAAAAAAATAAATAAAAAAAAATAAACATTGTACGAGTAAAAACACTAATTTCTTCTCTTTGTTCAGAATCTAAAAGTTAAATGTAATGTATTATTTTATTCAATAAAAAAATAAAGAAATAGATAAATAAGTAAATACTAATATTGCATTGAGTATTGACTATACACTATTCTGATAATATAAAACAATAGTGTAATATAACTTATGAATTAAACTAATAACAGTAGTAACTGTGCATTTCTTAAATTAGAGCAATGCATTTTTCATTTAGAATTACGCAAAATGTGTTCAAATGGATGTTGAATAAGAACTAGGACATAGATATACAGGGGGATTGCCCCCTGTATATCTACACCCTAACTGTTTAAAAGTTAATATGTGTACAATGTACATGTATCTATTATAAATGTATTTAGTATTTATTTTTTTAATTATATAACAAACAAATAATTTGAAACAGTGTTACAAATTCACATAGTATCAAATGTATACTTCTTACTCCATAGGAAATGCATATTATAAATTCATAACAATACCAATACATATAAATCAGTACAGATTATTATATCATTGGTGAATTTCAGTATGGTTAGATAATAATATGTTATGAATGAATATAATGTAAACTAAATATGTAAAATAAATCTATAATTTCACAAATAATTACAATGTTTTCTTTTTATACTTTTAGTACAAATAACATTTTCAAAATTATCATTCAATTTTTTAATACAAATAAAATAAAAAATAAATTGTATGCAAAATCTTAAATTATTTTTCAAAAACAACATATAATTTAATAAAATAATTGAATAATATAAAATATATTTAAAAGATAAATTATTTTAAAGATTTTAATTATTTTCTAATAATAATTATCAATAAGCATGAAATATTCAGGTATGGTACATAAGGCCGAATACTAAAGAGTCAAATCTATATGGCCGAATTTCAAACAGCTAACATAATAAAGGGCCGAATTAATTAAGATGATAATCGTCAATTGCATATATTTTATATCATGTAAAAATATCACGTATAATGTATAAGAGTAGGTTAGGTAATTGGGTTTTTAGTTAACTCGCTACGCTCGTCGATGCCTCTAATTTGCTCCGCAAATCAAAAATATCCCTCGGCTTGTTGTGCTACATGGGGACATTTTGGCTTGATAATCGGAAATTGCATATAAGTTCTTTATATATTACATTATTTGATATTTAATTTATTTTCAATTTGGCAACTTTTCGGCAATTGTCAAAATTCGGCTAAAAAGTTTTCGGCTCTTTGGATTCGGCTAAATTGATTCGACCCATTGTCTGTCTCCCGAAATATTTTTGAATATATCTATAATTACTTATAGTTATGCAATTTGTAAATGTATATAAATCATAAATAGTGAATTGATAATAAGAAAAAAATATCAATTTAAAATGAATGTAAAAATTTATAAACTAGATATTTAATTTAGTAAATAAATTTGTATTTTATGACTTTATAAATATAAGTAAATTTTATATTCAAGATATGTTTGAAAAATAAACAATAAAAGTTTAAAAGTAATTTGTTGTCTGATATTTAACAACCATCGGCCATGTGTTATATTCATCTTATGTTTATCACTTTGTTTTTATTTTTAATCATACAGGAAGTATAATAACAAGATTTACATTGTAAATATGTCATCTATAAAAAAAAAACTGAGAAAACATTTATTCGAGATTATCTTATCAATAAAAATAAAAACTTTTTTATGGTTTGACCATTTTTGGAATACTTAATTATAAATTTAAATTTTATGTAATAATAATTGTAATATTAATTTCTAGTTTTTTAATATTTTCAAACTAATGTATAACTAACATTTATTTCATTCATAGTTTGATTGACTCACCACTGTGCTTTCGGTATCTAGTCCAGTGCCTGGGCATTGTGTAAGAAGTTTGTCATGACATTTCTTGTGAACAGCTGTTTGACATGCTAAAACAAATTCAATTTTTTAATTTAGTACATACATACAATGAACAGTGGTAATTGCTTAAAATGACATACAGTTTGTAGTGACAAACCAGATATATTGATTTAAAATCGAAAACATCAATATAAATCCTATAGGTGGTATCTTTTATACCATTTATTATGATGTTTGTATAATTATATAGATTATAGATGCTTTGATGTTTATTTTGGAAAATAGTTTCCCTTTAAAGACTGTACAGTACACCAGGTAAGTAGCTAATGGGAGGCCTAGGTGGGCCCAGCACATCCAAAATTTACTTTTTACTATTTTTCGAAGTTATTAAATTTGTTTTTTTGATTAATTGTTGCCATATGTAAAAATGTTTTTTGGGGTAGTGAATATGTTTTTGTTTCTGGTATTTCAGTACATTCAAAATTTTGAATTCTTCAAAAGTTATGGAATACAGTCCCATCATTAAACTAAAAAGAATAATGTTTACAAGATGGATCGGATAAGCTTTACCATATTTATCATTAAAAAAGGCACTTTGTTCTATTTTAGTGTATTATTAAATAAATTATTATTTGAAAAAAAGGTGACCAAGCATTTGAATCCAAAGGTTTATTTCATCAAATAGACTTCAGTTTTATATTTATTTTAATAATGTTTTGTGATACATTCATATAATATAAACATTTAAGAAGACTTATGATAATTTTCAGAATTTATATGTAAAAATGGCAGAATGCTTTATATTGATACCTATTATCTATCAAACAATAATTATTTGATTTTAACCATCTTTCAAACAATAATTTTATAATCATACACAATTTTTTAGTGTGACTATTAGTGTTGACCAATGATATCGATAATTCAATACGATTATTGTGGATATTTTCTTAATATTTTAGATAACAATTTCCAAAAATAATTACGAAAATATCACGTAAGTGCATGTTCTGCATATTTTTGCATATTTTAACAAAAAACTGTACAAATATACACCTAAAAGGTGTTGAGCAAAAAATTGTTTTTCCAATTAACATACTACATTAAATTACAATTTAACAAATTACATTTTTGTATTGTATATTTGCTATATTATACACTTTACCTTTTGTTTATGAAAATTTTAATAGAATTAATAAATAATTATCACTGAAAAATTAAAATCAAATAGAAAATTTAATAAAAATTGAAATTTTATTTCACATGTTTTTGCATTTTTTTCTTGCATATTTTGTCTTGTTTTAGTGCATGTTTGCTTGCATATTTTACAATTTAAAATTCTTATAAATCCGTTCTTTAATTGTAATAATAATAACATACTCTTAAAAACTGAATATTTAATATACATTCAATAATATATACTCTATACTTTTTATATGTACTCAAAGCATTTAAATGATTAATGAATAATCTACAAACCTTGTATTTTTTTCTTTATCATATTGAGTATCTATTTCAAATCGATATAAATATCATTATCGTGATACGATAATGAAAAAATTAAAACGAGATCGTTAATGAAAAACACATCGTCGGCCAACACTATTAACTATGTGTTGTACAATAAATAGCATGTTATCAAGAAAAATTAGAAAGAAGAAAAAGAAATATCCTTTTTAATATGAAAATAATTCAAAAGAAAAAACATTCATTTTTTAAATTCTTATATATTGTGCGAATTATGATTTTGTATTAAAAATGAAAAATGTAATACATGTATTATATCAGTGGTTCTCAACCTTTTATATACGGCGACACCCTAATTTTGATCCATAAAAATGGCGACACACTTAATTCAGTTATTTGTATTTTTGTAAAAATAACAATTATTATCTATATAAATTATTACACCTATACGTGTTAATATTTAATTAAAAAAACCCGGATTTAATTAGCACCATGGGTATTCTTCGATCCTTGGATGGGGTACTCTTGGTGGGTGTA
>JAIPRM010004347.1:0-23184 GCA_025469315.1 Stegophylla sp. TES_Ste_2020 | reverse complement strand
GTCCAAAATTTTTTTTCACATTTTCAAAATTTTCTTGCGCCAAAATATTTTTTATAGGATTTTCTATCTATGTTTAAATTTTCATAAAATTCTGATCAAAAAATGATGGTTTTCGAGTCGTTTTTGTTAAATTTTGGATAGTTTTTTCCAAAAAAAACATCGAAGAATTGAGAATTTCAAAAAATGACCTCTTTAAAGTACAATCTAGAGGCGAATCGGGTTTCAAAAAGTTATTGATCGAAACTTTTCGACAAGTATTTCTATACAAAAAGTTGTACACAGAAAAAAAAAAAATAAACATCATTGTAAAAACACTAGCTTCATTTTCATTCAGAATCTAAAAATATTTTAGGTAGTATTTTCCAAATTTTGAGAAAACAATTGAGAATTACGAAAAATGACCCGTCTAATGAATGTATCATCTAGAGGCAAATCCTGTTTCGAAAAATTGAACATTTTGGACAAAATATTTCCATGCGAAAAAGTGTGTAAACAGAAATAAAAATAACAATAATAACAATAATAAACATCAATGCAAAAGCACTATAGCTTCTTCGGCTCCACCGAGAATCTAAAATCATTATTTAATCATCAATAATCTAAATTTATAGTTCAAAGTCATTGGAAATATAAAAGTCGTTCACGTTCACTTTTTTAAAGAAAAAAACGAGTGACGTTCGCGTGTGTTCACGAAATTTGAACTTTCTAAACACTACTACGTCATGTACTTTAAAAATCCACACAGTTATTTTGAAAGATATATTTTTTTATAATCATTATACGGATTTCGAGTGTTCGGGTGTTGTTGGTTATGGTGAATCAAAACGGAGAAGACAATCCGTAAGTGCGATATTTTTACATCGGATGCCGGACGTTTACATTTTAATAAAAAAAAAATAAATTGAATTCATCTCTATATATATATACCTACGACCAACAGTGTAACAATATAATATTATTGACATATATATATATATACGTATATATTTACGGTTTATTATATGCTGTGATCTGCGGCCCGGCTGCTGTCACCGTTAACAGGTGTGCTAGTGTAAAAATGTTTTATTTATTCTCACCACCACAGTAGTATTCCTGCAAAATTATTATAATTAAACCAGTGGTGCTGTTGAAGCGACGGCGGCGGAGGGTGCCAGGGGATTAGAGGTGGATCAACAATGGTACACAGTTGAACGGTTCGGTGACTACGAATTTTTATTAACCGATTGGATTCGAAGACTTCAAAATATATATGGAAAAAAAAAAAATGCTTTCGTCGTCTCTCTGTCTGTCCCGCAAGTCGCGTCATCCCTGTTGTTCAGTTTATCAGTCCTCTCTGCCTATATAAACTCTTCTTATTTTGCACGGAAAACTCTTTATTTATACACATTAAAATGGGATTTAGTGTCGTCGATGGATCGCGAAATCCTATTGAAAATAATTATATCATCGACGATGACCTATTTACTACCACCCGTTATAATATATATATATATAAAATATATACGTATATTAATGTATCAATGTACGTATATAAATCGTATAGATTTATGTTTATTCCGAGAGAATAAAACATCATTTGTTTTATAGGAGGCGTACGATATTTTCGCTCGGATTTCGTCGTAAAATAGAAAATTTGTGTGCTCCACACCTATGTGTGAGAGATGATGCAACACCGGGTGCCAAATGTATTATAATATACTGCGGTAACAACTGTTTGGGTACAGTACTACAGAGTGGGGGATAGCTTATTTGTTTTTTTGAACTTACGCACCAAAAATCAACTCATTAGTTGCATTGTATTTCACTAATATATTTCAAACAAAAAATTTGACCTATAACGAGTGTATACCTTATTAAAAATATTACAAGTACTTTATTAAAAATAAAAAGACCAAATATGAAAATTGAAAATGGTAAAATACGCTATATATATATATATATATAAATATATATAAACAGCACACTACTGAAAATATATGTAAAAGTGTGTCCAAAAAATTTTGTGTTTTTTCATCACAAACACCATTCATGGACCATGTTTTTTCCTTATTAGCAGACAGTGAGATCGACACGAAAAAACAAATGCATTCAAATTCGAGCCCTAATAATTATAACAGGGCTGTGAATTTGTAGAAAAATGCATTTTTTTTTTTTTTTTTTTTTTTGGTGTTTGAGAAACATAGCTTTCTGAGTATATAATTTGAATTATGTAACAACGAATCCACGTTATGAAACTTTTATTTTGCATTTTTTGGCGTTTTTAATTTTCTAGGTAATTTTTTTTGCATTTTTAAGTCATATTTTCCTCTTTTAGTTCATTTTCGGATATTTTTAATTAAATTCCGTCAAATAACATCTTTCAAAAACCTTTTTTTGTTTTACACAGGCTGTATATACGTCAAATTTAAAAAAAAATTTAAAAAATGTTTCAGGTAATAGCATTATACAAAATTCAAATTCAATCAACAATTTTATTTTTTATTTTTTATTAAATAAACATATTTAGTCTACTAATGTAGTAATGTATATAATATCCTATGATATCAATATAAATACAAAAATTAAATTAAAAACAAATTTTAAGTGAATTTTATACTATAATTTTTGGCGTTTTATATTGCATTTTAAGTGCATTTATTTGAAAATTTTCAAGGTTTTTAAGGGCATTAAATTCACAGCCCTAATTATTATTATAACTAGAGCAAGGACTTTCATGTATTTGCATATTTTTTCTGGTTAACTTTATCGTACGCTTGTTAAGTACAAAATACATTTCATAACGTTTATGATGAAATACTCAAAGTTTTTAGTGCATATTTTTGCATATTTGGACATTTTTTGGTTTAAGGGGCATATTTTTGATTATAAGAGCATATTTTAAGCTTTAGTGCATATTTTGATGGTTTATCGAAAATCAAGAGCTTTGGTAAATATTTTTCATGAATTGAGGTCAACGATTTGTTATAAACTTATAAAGACAATAAAGTTAAATTTTATCTTGAAATAATAATAATAGTCAGTATTTATTATGTCTATTTATGTATTTTTATTTAACGAATAGTAAGTACTTAGTACAAAAACGATAGTACCAAGTATCTATATAGTCAGTGGGTACTGGGTAGATTAGGGATGGGATCCATCATTCAAAAAAAGATTCCAAATTAATTTAATAAAATAAATCTAGTTAAAACTTATATAGAATAATAATAAATATAATTTTTTTAAGGGCATATTTAACAGCATATTTTAAATTTTTTAATGCACAAGTGCATATTTTTAAATGCATATTTAATGATTTTTTAGTGCATGAAAGTCCTTGCTCTAATTATAACCATTGTTGTACGCGCAAATTACGCATCGACGACGAAGACAATTCTCGCGACAACGTCAAAAGCGAGAAAAACATTTATTATATTGTTATGTGACTGCGCGGGACACTTAAACAGCGATTTGCTTGTCGGTGTACAATGATAGTACCCTAAATGCGGGTCCTATTCAAACACATTATCATATTATGTATGTTATTAGTTATAGGTATGTACGCAGCAGCATCATATACCAACACACACACACACACACACACACACACACATACACACACATACACACTGCCGGGGAAGTTCTCAAAGTAAGAGGCATTTCGCGGCGAGGCCTTTCCGATGTTCACTCGACTGCAAACTTTGATACTGGTTAACGTCATTACTCGTATAATACATATATAATATATATATATTTTATATTCTTTAGGACGACTATCTTGATATTATCATCCATGAATTACTCCCCCTCCCCGCTACCGCTATCACCTAACAGTCACTTCTCTTCAACCACCGATTTTTTCGGGTGACCCCACCCATCGAACTTAACACGGGATCAGTGATGATGCATTTATTACACTTATTTATTAGGCGTTTATTAATACGCGACAAGGTCAAACTATTTATAAAATATTAACAAATTCAAGTTTAGTCGGGAAATTTGAAGGGTACTTAATCAGTGGCGCAACCAAGGGGCGTGTTTTGGGTGTCTGGACACCCCCCCCCCATTAAACCATATTTATGGAAATTTTATTCAATAAGCATTGAAAAAAAAAAATATCTTTTTAACTATATAATTATAACCTCTATTATTTCAGAGATAAACTTCAAACATACTTTAAAAATTCATATTGTTGAATAATATGCAACGCTAAATATTGTATTTATCTACAAAAATAATAACATCATAAAAAAAATGTTAACTCGCAAAAAAGGCAGTTAGATTTTTCTACTTGAAATTTCTAATTAAAAAGAATCAATGAAGTCTTGTAAAGTATTGAAATATTGAAATAATTATAGTAGAAATTTATAGGTACTTTATGTAAAAATATAGTGTACTGCATTTACTGCATACTCGTTTTGAAAAACACAACACATTTTATAATCTACAAAAGCATGGGGTCTATTATTGGGATAACGTTTTTCCTGTGTCTGCTACAGTCTATTCAACAATGGTTTTAGGTAGACTAATGCGTACGTTTAGGCATATCATTTATGTATATATATATATATATATATATTAATATAAAAACAGAATAATATATTTAATTAATAGCGCAACATTTTTAAACTAGTAAAAAAATTATTAAAAACAATTTGTACGTGTATACTACTTAACAATAATTCCTAAAATAAGATTTAAATAAAAAAATCATATGTTAAAATTCAACTTGCGTCACTAATTTGTACAGCAAAAAAAAAAAATATTGAGTAAAGGTGATAAAATTCTTGAAACCCGATAATGGTTATTAAGATATATATTTGATTCTCAAGCTGACGTGGTGCAACACAACCGCTTGAATTTCGATATAGCTGCATCGTTTGATTTTCCATCAGTAGTTTCGTCTAATTTTATTGTCTGTGTACTTGATTGATCGATTTTTTTCACGCACTGATCATCGACATCTTGATGGCTTGACGCTTTTCGATGAATTTCTAAATAGTAAGAAGTTAAATTCAAACTTGAATTAAATTTTGTTCAATTACTTTTAAAGTTAATTGTCATGAAAACATATTGAAACCACAAAATCAACAATCTCTAAAACGATAAGTATTAACACCAGCATTGTTTTCAAATGCTATTCTTGCCTACATAGGTAAAAATGCACGAATAAATGGATATTTTAGGCATTAATTTGATAGATAACGTGATGTTTTCTTCTTTTATCAACCACCACTTTTAAAATTTAACAAATAAATACGAATTTCACTTTTTATAATAATCGAAATTTGCATTAATATGTATTTTATTGACAATTTGGGAAATAAATAACTCCCGTTCGCTTTAACATGTCGTGATTTGTAAAAATTAAAAACAAAAATATAGTGACCAGAAGTTCAAAAGAAAATCAAATTGCCAATGCACGTAATCTTTTAGCCCTATTTTTTATTATTATTGCCTAATTTTATCATTATTGGATTCGTTAATTTTTCAAAATACGTTTTAAGAGAACACATAAGTTTCCCAAAAATTTTAATTTTGTCTACCGTAAAAGCGCACTTTTTTGTAGTGAAAATATTTTTTATACCTTTTATTATAGATTCAAAAGCAGCTTCGACGTTAGTCGCGTCTAGTGCCGAGGTTTCCGTATAGAACATATTATTTTCCTTTGCAAATGACAGGGCATCTTCCAATTTCACTACTCTTAAACGGCCGACATCCGTCTTGTTGCCCACTAACAAAATTACAATGTTCGCATCGGCATGATCACGGAGTTCCGTCATCCATTTTCGCACATTTTGATAGGATCGCTCGTTGGAAATATCGTAAACCAACAAAGCGCCAACCGCCCCTCTATAATAACTAAAAAGACAAACAGAATATGTAATTTCTTTAACAAACAGTAATAATTACGTATGGAACATAGTTGATATTTACGCTACAGTGATGGCTCTGTATCGTTCTTGTCCCGCAGTATCCCAAATTTGGGTCTTGACAAAATGTTCTTTTACCTATACACGAAATGAATAACAATTTTGAAAAATAATATTAATTTTCAAAGCTTCGTTAGTGCAACGCAGCAAGCAACGTAATGCAATGGAAAATATGCATAAACGTTAATAACCGAAAATTATTCAGACATACTTTGTGCTACGGGTATTCTTTAATCTTAGAATTGGATACTCGTGGAGGTAGGGTTGAATTAAAAAAAAAAAACGATATTTCATTACTTCAATAATGTTCTGTGCTAAGAGCTCCGGTTAATTATACAGAACAATAATTATTTCCAGTTTTATGTTGAATATGCTTAACAATTTAATATAACAGAATAACCTATGTTCATCTCGTGATTAGAGAGAATAGTAAATTTTCCATTAATTATATAACAGATAGATTTAAACAAATATATAAATATAAATTTACCTATACATGAAATTCGCATAGCGTTAGAAAAACATTTCAAAAATTTTAGATTCTGAACGAAATGAATAAGCTAGTGTCTTTATAATGATAATTATTATTTTCTTCTTTTTTTCTCTAAACACTTTTTCGTATGGATCTACTAGTCCAAAAATCTCGATCAGCGACTTTTTGAAACCTGATTTGTTTCTAGTTAGTACTTTAGAGACCTAATTTTTGAATTTCTCAATTCTTCAATTCTTTTTTGGAAAAACTATCAAAAATTTAACAAAAAAAGACTCGAAAACCATTATTTTTTGATTCAATCTTTATAATTTAAACATAGTGTCAATAATATGAGAAACATTTTGGTACAAGATAATTTTGAAAATGTGAAAAAAAAAATTTGGGCATTTTTTTCTCATTCAATTTTATTTTTTTATTTATTAGTTAAAAAAAAAGTAAAGTAAATTAAATTAAAGTGAAGTGAAGTTGTTTTATTATTATAAATTTCCTTCGTTCAGAATCGTATAATTGAAGAAATAATTTATCGTTTCTTTAAAATTCTACACATCCTCCAAAGACCTAAAGAGCGAAGAATATCCGAGTTGTGAAGTATGTCCGGCTTTCTTGTCAATACTTTACTTTACTTTTTTTTTACATTTTCAAAATTTTCTTTCGCCAATATATTCTAATATTTATATGTATCTATGTTCAAATTTTTATAACGTTTGGATTAAAAAAAGGTAGTTTTTGAGTATTTTTTGTCAAATTTTGGGTAGTTTTTCTCAAATTTTGAGAAAACAATTGAGAAATTCGCTAAATGGTTTGTCTAAAGTACCACCTAGAGGCAAATGTGGGTTCAGAAAGTTGATTAAACATTATTAAAAAAAAACACTAGCTTCCTTTCTTTCCTTAGAATCTAAAATCATAATGAAATTTCATGTTTCTATTATCCGTTTTCTAGTGTGCCACAAATGAAATAAATCAGTCATTATAAATAATAAACCTATGTACATTCAAACCTTCATACTCCTTGTGGAAAATTCTACTCCAAGTGTAGACTTTGATTCTTTATTAAATTCATTTCGAGTAAATCTAGATAAAAGATTGGTCTTACCGACACCAGAATCACCAACGAGAACAACTGTAAAAAAAAAAAAAATTAATTTTTATCAAATATTTATAAATAAATAATTTATTTATTATCGGCATGATAAACTCTCAATACAAGTTAGTTTTACAATAGATTGCACGGTAATGATTATGTCGTGTTAAAAAAAAAAAATGTTTTTATGTATTTAAATTTTGGAAACCATTTAAAAAACTGACATAATCAACTGCATTAGAGATAAAATATTATTAAACTTGCATTAGTTGAACGACGTGAATACATTTTAATTGAAAAGATAATATTATGATAAATTTACACTAACACAGACGTAGATAACTAGATTAAACGAGTCATATAAATGTAATGTCAATTGTACATGTATATTCCATAGGAAAAATTTAAAAGTTATGAATACTATTGGAATTATTTAAATTATGTACGTTAATCATGTACACAGTGTTCGATTTAGAGCATTTTAATACCCCGTTACACCCCTCCCCTAAAATTCACAGATTCTTTGATATTGAGGCACCTCCCCCAACAACTGTACGGCGGCGCCCGAGGTTAAGAACCATCACTCGCCGCTCCCCTTCATCTAGATCGGGCACTGAATGTACACAACTTAGTGATACAATTTATATGCAGTTCAAATTGTTGCTAAAAAAAAAAACACGTACCTTTGAATAAATAATCGTATTCGCAGTCGCCGCCACTATTCATTGTTGGCCGTGTCGCTAACGGAACAAAACAGATACTAGTAGTCCGAAGTATCAGTATGCGAGTAATAGTGTATAAAATGTAATACAAAACAAATTATTCGCGATCATAAAAAAACACGGGCGATCGAGAGAATCGTACGAAATGTCGATACTACTTGGTCACTGTCACTGTTGGACACTGGTTTTATATCGTGTGACCCGGACAACCGGTGGGTTTCGACGGTGCGCGTGAAATATTACACAATATTGTAATGTGATAATATCGATAATAATATATTTATATATATATATTTTTTTTTGTTTATTGTGAATATTAGTCACCGGTGACAGTTTTCATTAAAAATAGTCGCAGCAGCTGATATATATATTATAGTCTATCGGTTTGTGTTAATCAATACCCATTCGTATGTTCGATAAAAATTAAACTGCAGGATACCTGCAAAGCTATCGAAATAATCTATTTACTTCAATAGCCGATATTAACAATTATTAATAATATTAACTTTGAAAAAAGCTCAGAGCCACCCAGTGGCTGATAGGACCGCCGGGATACCGGGAAAATCCCGGTAGGCCCTCCTCTCTGTAGGCCTTCATTATTATTATTATTATTATTATTATTATTATTAACATTATTTATCCACTATTACATTGGTCGCTACTAAATATTTATATTAATACGCTGGTCTCAAGGCCCAACCAGTATGATATAAAACGTCCAAATAAATTTAAAAATAATTTTAAGTATTAACAAATTGGTTTTCTCGATTTATCCATTTTTAAACTCGTCCATTATCCCTTCATTTTCAACTTTTTTTTTTTTGAAAGGCAACATATATATTATGTAACTAGCTTATAAAATAGAAAATAATCCAATTAAGAAAATTTATAAGGTTTAAAAAATTTTTTTGTACCCAAAATGAGTGGTAAAGCATGGGTTAGCCCTAACTATATACGTACTGGTATATAGTATCAAAAAGTATTACCAGATCATATCGAACTTAATTTTAATGACCATTTAAAAATTCTCAGGGGGACTACCCCATCAAATACGTCACTGTATTATTTATAAATAAATATATTTTGTACGAGGTAAATGGAAGGGGGGACGGCCTGAGGGTGCAGATTTCAATATTTTCTGAGTTTGTCCTTATGGTCCTATGAACTTAATAGTAATTTTTGTGCATTTGGGCTCTTTTTATAAAATTTTCCGGTAAACATTAATTTAGCCTATCCGTCCCTGGATCCGCCCTGCGGAACCCAGAGTACTGTTCACTGAGCCTAAAATACCCCCCCCCCCCGTCCCCCGGCACCCGACACAGTAGATTCACATGACGAAAGTCGATAGTTGACGGCTCAATTATTAAGCAACACAATTTTCAATTCGGATTTCATCGTTGAACTTTCTGAACGATAAATTTAGCCAAAATTTGCTATTATTTATATAGCCTGCAGAATCGCTCTCCTACCAATACTTCTTAACAAAATGTTTATAAAAACAATAATTAACATCGGCCAATGTTAACCGAGTTGGATTAGGTTAGTTTAGGTTATAGTTATATATATAGCTATTACATAAACTACTATAAAAGTTGGCATAATAAATGTCATTCAAAAGCATCTAAAGTCAGAATTAAAACTCAAATTACCAGTAATCCAAAAAAAATGGCAGATTACTTTTCGTTATTATTTAATAACATATTAAATTTATTGTTTTTAGGGTGGAGAGTTTCATACAAGCTTATCCCCCGTATAGGTTTAATAATTTTTACATTTTTTTTTTTTTAAATCAGTTAAATCAATAAACAATTATTAGTCTTTTAAAACACAGCATTGATTATTCTGTTATTACACATTGTTAGTGTGCATACTCAGTATAAAATATTGGTCGTTATTGTTTTGTCTAATATTCACTGAACCTTCCCTCATCAGAATCATTTCGTTGATTAAATTATTTATCGTTAAATTACACATCTACCAAGAGTATCCGACCCAAAGAGCGAAGAATATTCATGCCTTTTTAACTTTTTAAAATTATCTTTTGGACAATAATATTATTTTATTAGGGTGACATTATTACTATGCTTATAACATAGATAGCGCCACTATTTATAACAAATAAAAATGACGAATACCAAGTACGATAATATCAATATTCCAAAATAATATGTTTATACGTTATGTTTCCTATTAATTAATTTATGATAAAATCGAATTTATTTATGACGTACATTGAATATTATTTAATTTTTTCATAGAACCTTTAAATTTTGTACTGAAACAAATAAATCGTGTCAGAAACGTAATATTTCTATAGAATTTAATATTCCATAACGAGACGTGCCCAAAATACAGTTTATAAATTTAAATTATACATAACTTATTGGTTATCAGCTGACAATTTATTTATAATTTTTAAAGAGAAAAAAAAAAGGTTAGTTTTGCATAATACGACGAATAAGATGTGGAAGTCGATTGGAAGGGACAAGAGTACGATAAAGGGATCATTGTGTGTGTGTGTATAACAGTATAATAAATTTATGAGGAAGAAGCTCAATTTTTGATATGAATGTGATTTGAAATGAAAATAGTTTCACCACTATTTACTAAAATATGGGTATTTTAATAAATTAATTTTTTTCAATTAATGAATGGATTTTTACATTACAAGCGATTTTTCGTTAATTTAATATTTTACACAGTATAAGTACAAAAATGAGCTGATTTTACACAAAAAAGGTCTTTGCATAACAATATTAACTGTACTTAGGGACACAAGTTTCACGCAACTAATGTATACACGTATTCAATTTGTGCTATTTTTACAGAATAACCAAGGAACTAATTGTAAATATGATTATTTACAATTTGTTTTCATTAAATAATTTGAAATTCATTCTTTCATGGCGTCAGTGAGTGTTATGTAAATAATATTATGTAGCTAATACATTGTTATTCATTTAATATGGATTACATTTAAAGTATTTTCTCCATTGTTATAACACGTTATAGGAATATAATTTATTTGGAAATCATATAATATATATTCGTTATTATATGTGATTTTCAGAGTATCTGTCCAGTTTCTGGGACGAATTCAATAGAAGATTTGTATTTTTTTTTTTTGTAAAAAATAGAAGAAGACGAAGAAGAAAATGTCCACCCCTGTAAATCACGTACACAAAGTGCAACCGAACAAAAAAAGATAAGGTCACTGGTGTAAAAAAACGACGACGACGAGACAAACTAGACCGGCGCGTTTGGCCAAGCACGAAAACGGATTCGCAATCAACGTCAACGCACACGGATGAAAGGACATGATGTTATTTCATTACATTTCACATCCTCTTCTATCCACGATGTCATCTCTCCGACCAACACGGTACCGCGTATAGCGCACAGTGGATTAATTTCGGTTTCTAGTTCTAAATTTTGTCGGAAATACAAAATGTATAATATTCTCGTACACGTCCTTTCCGACTAGTTTTTGAATAAAAATCTAAATTCCGATACAGATGATAAATATTATTTTTATTATACTCGTGAATAAAGTCGATTCGCGTTGTATTAAAGCATTGAAAATTTGAATATTTTGCATTTTGAGCAATCTCGAAACGACGATTGTCCAAATGAATATTTTTCTAAATGGGGAAAAACTTCTATAAATCTAAAAGAAATGACGCTTTTATACAATTTTCGGGTAGTTTTTGCACGCACTTAGAAAAATTATTGTGAGAATTTCGAAAAAATGATATCTTTAAAGAGTACCATCTGATGAATGATTTCGGATCTATAATATGTTACTGATCGAAATTATTGGGGACAAGTGTTCCCGAGTAGTCGGGCGCGGATACAGAGGGGGGGGCTATGAGTGCTCGGGTACCCCCTGTCACATTAACCACACTACACAAAATTGTATAAAATTATTGACTGATTAAAAAATATGATATTTTTTAACGCAACCGCTTGCCACACTTGGGTGAAATTGAAATGCAATAAAGTGTAGGTAGACAAATTTATTATAAAAAAGCTGTATATTATATTTTTCACCATGGGTTTTGTTCGATCATTAAATGGGATTGGGTAGGTGTATTAAATTTTAAAGAAACGATAATAATTTGAAACTTTAAACGCGTTTTTGTCAACATTTGAATAGTTTTCTAAATTTTGAACAAACTATTGAGGATTTGAAAAAATTCTGATTCATAAAGTTTGCTGGTCGAAACTTATGGACAAGAATTTCTATATGAAAAAATAAAATAAACATAATTTTAAAAACATTAGCTTCTTCACCCCACTCGGAATGTAAAACGTAAAATAAACTGAGTAGATCATTATAGTAAATTAAACAAATGAAGTGGATAATTTATTAAATGTTTTCTTTTTTTCTAATAGAGATATAATTAATATATAATTTATTTTACATAGAGTTTTATATTGAGGTGTAATTAGTTGTTAGCTGCTATTAGTATTCAGTTTTATTGATTGAGTACCCCCTATTTATAGTTTCTGGATCCACACCTGTGAGTAGTATTTCACGAAAAAGTGTTTACAGAAGAAGAAAAAAGGAAAAGAAAATAAACAATATTTTAAAAAACATAAGCTTCACTCGGAATCTAAAAAATACTTTATTGTTTGAATACCTAATAATATATTGTGTAGGTACCTAATATCATGCGACATGATAGACAATTCCCCCGAGCGATTTCGGTTAATCTACATATTTGTATGCCACGTGCAAAATTCGGACATTTTTCTGTCACTTTATAATACACCACCGCCGCCGCCGCCGCCGCACAGGGTGTATGAAAAATGAATATAATATTTAAGGGTTGTCAAAGGGTTAAAGGGGGCACAGTCGACTCGAATAACCAAGTGGAAGTGGCCCCCGTATGCGAAAATAAAATTCGTGTTGCGTTTTTACGTCCGGAGAGTGAGTGTCTTTTATGTATGTATGCGCGGAGCACAAAGGGTCTCGTCAAAATGAAAAAAGCGCAGTGCTCGTGTGTTTTCCCACATACACATACTGTGCGAAGAAAATACTTGAAATTTAACGACGTCATAAAAATAATACCTAACGAATAAGAGAGAGAGAGAGAGAGAGAAATACATACAAAACAAAACACACACGTAACGAGTACTTCCTCCCGTCGTCGCCTACTCCTATACTTGTTCTCAACCGCGAGATATTCTATTTAGCGCGCGAAACAAATTTTTTTTTTATTTTACATTCTAGATTAATAATAAAGAACGCGACGAATAAAATGATAAACAAAAATAATAATAATAATATCTAAAATAATTGCTCGCATAATAACAATATAACAACGGGGAACGCGAGTATATAAAAAAATACACATTTTTAGATCTGTACCGAGGGACATATTATATTACGTATTATTACACTGGTAATAAAAACCTTTTAGTGCGCGCACATATATATATATATATTTTAATGCTCTTTATTATAATAATAATAATAATAATAATAATATAGTTGTGCGTCGGATTTTAATCCAGGGTCTAAACACGCGGTGTTACACATGGTGTGTGTAAATTCATTTGGCACGCGTTATTTCCACGCTGTGTATTTATTTATTTTTTTTTTTTGTAATTGGCCAAACACTTTTCGCAGCAGTTTTTTACACTCATAACGACGGCAATTATTCGTTCAGTAGTTTTTAGGATACCGCACAATATAATATGTATATAATATTATATAATAAAATGTACTCATAATTTTTGTGCGATTATACTCGCATTTAAGATTTACCTTTAATCGCGTGTACACTCAGTGGGGGGCAGTGCTTGAATTGGAAAAAAAAAATTAGCGTCCCTCAAAATTTGAATTTTTCATATACCCGTGTGATTTTTTAAAAATTAGTACGCTAAAAATATTTGAAAAAATAGAAGGGGTACTCCGCTCCCCCCCAAGTCAAGCACTGCTCAGTACTCTCGAATTGGGAAATTATAAAGAGAAAAAAAACTAATAATTTTTCCCTTGTTTTATACGACAGTTACTATTTAAGGCAGTTTTCCCTCAAATTTTGAAAATCTATAGAGAATTTTGAATAATAACCACCCTAAAGTACCATCTAGGGGAAAATTCTGATTTAAAAAGTTGCCGATTGAAACTTTTGGGAAAATATTTTTATTGAAAAAAAAAAAATATATATATCATTGTATCATAGCTTTTTCACTTCACTCAGAAACTAAAATTTAACGCGACCCATCAAAAATTTGACCCGCAGTTTGAGAACCACTGGTTTAGTGGAATAAAGAGAACTCGAGTTGTTTTTCGATTATAATATATATCGTCTTCAAAAATGATTTATATTTTATTTCAATTATTGCAATATTATCGTTTAGATATATAGTTATCATATAGTTTCATACGCGCGTAACAGAGTTTCCCTTGCAAAAACATAAACCGTGATAACGAATTTGGTGGACTTCAAAATTTGCTTAAAATAGCTTTAAGAGTTCTTCTCTATTTTTATATAAGTTTTTTTTTTTTTTTTTTTAACGGCTTATGAGCCAAAAGTTTTCTTATCTTAAACGGCATAAAATACACTTTGGATTTCATCCCAACACGGTACGGTACAATAATAAATCTAATGCACCACCGTAATTTACGACGTTATTGTTGTTGTTAAAACTAAAGTTTTTATATTTTCAATGCATGTCATCATTTTACTTGCTAACCCGCAATTAACAGCTATTACTCATACACATTATAATATGAGATGCTGAGAGCATTATTAGTGACTGCACACTGTTGGGGGGGGGGGAGGGAGCAAGGTGTGCAATTATTTCTGCTGGGTTAAGAATAAAATGTTTTATGAGGTTTTAATTGGAAAAAATATTACTATATTTATGCAATGATGACCAATTTTATACAAATACACGATGGGTGTTCTTCGCACGACGGGTGGGATTCTCTAGACGGGTGTATTGAATTTTAAAGAAACGATAAATCATTTCTTCAATAAAACGGTTTTGAACGAAGGAAGTTAATAATATAAAAAATAAATGAGAAAAAAAAAATGTCTAACATATTTTTTTTTCGCATTTTCAAAATTTTCTCGCGCCAAAATCTTTCTCATATTATTTTCTATCTATGTTTAAATTTTCATATAGTTCGGATCAAAAACCGATGATGGTTTCCGAGTCGTTTTTGTCAAATTTTGGGTAGTTCCCCCCTCCTCCCCCCTCAAAAAAAAAAAAATTTAAGAATTGAGAAATTCAAAAAATGACCTGTCTAAAGTACCATCTAGAGGCGAATCCGGTTTTTAAAAAGTTGCTGATCGAAACTTTTGGACAAGTATTACCTTCAAGTTGTACACAGAAAAAAAAATAAACATCATTGTAAAAACACTAGCTTCTTCACTTCGTTCAGAATCTAAAAAAATTGTTACTTGTAATGAAAAATTTAGAGCCGCCAAAATACGTCGAAATATCACTCTGCCCAATGTATTCCAAGTGTTATATTGTTTAAATAATTTTTAACAAACCTGATCAAACTGCGATTATTGTGCCATAACTTACCTTATTTTCTCAATTTCAGCGGATTAGATCATTATTGCCCCCGATGTCTCATAATAATAATATAATGTAAACACTTACACGTATATGACTTATAGATATAATATTTTAAGGGTTTGCCCATTTCGTTCTCCTCCAAAACTCTTAATTGGTTCTTAAACATATTTTATGTTATCACGTTTACGAGGACACAAAAGTCCTCACGATTGGTGGTGGTGGTCCAATGGTCAAAAAAAAAAAAAAAAAAAAAAATGAGAAACTTTAACGTTTGTTAAAAACAATTTAATTCAAGTGTGTTCTAAAGAGCTTTTACCCGTCATTAACTTTTACGGCGGTAGTTTACCTATGGTTTTCCACGGGCTACTTTGAAGTTGAAACGGATTTTGAAGTTATTCGGCGGTACACGCATGCGATTCCCGCGTAATGACCATAATGGGGTTAGACTTCGGGAAAAAGTCAGACCCTTTGGCTTTCTGTGTGTGTATAATATTGTATACCAGAGCGTATGTGCATATATGTAATAATAATAATATAAAACTCGGGTCGATAAAATAACAATATAATAACTTTTAATGATATTTCATAAAATTGTTTTTTCTCCGTTTACTTTGTGGTAGAAAAAACGGTCCGATCGCGCGCGTACTTCGATCACCTTGCAATAATGTAATTTGACGTTCACACAGCAGAAATCCGAATGAACTAATATTTTGTCAAAACGATAATGACGTCACAAAATACGGGTGGATCTAGAAATAATTTGCGAGGATTTTGCTACGTAAACGATTGACGTCGTTGTAAATATTTTAAATTGAATATTTTTTGATTGTTTTTCAATAATTACTTCGTAAGTATTAAGTTCAATCGACGTAGATGATATTTTAAAAACGATCAACAGTTGAATTATTATTTTAACGTTTCGTGAATGACAAATGCTGTCGTCAAATAGGATATTTAATATATTATCATTGACATTTTGAAAATAAAAAAAAAAAATTTGCCTATTACACAAATAGACACGCGGAATGTTAGTGCAGTTGAAAACTTATTCCTACCGTATACTACTATTATTATAGTATTTATTTATTATTGAAATGGATTTTGAATGCACATAATATGTTTGGAAATACATAGGTACATTTCAAATCTTTTCAGTTACAAAAACTTTTTCTGAATAGGTTCATAATCCTGTACGCGTCATACTTTTATGACATAAATTTCTAAAAAAGCACTCTATTGAAAATCGAATATTATAACAAGTCATAAAAACTTCATATTGTATTCTATTATATTATATTCGTGTATATATATAGTTTTCCAATGTATTTTGTATATTGGTTTCAACAAATGCCGTTAACGCCAGAATATATTCAGTTCATATTGATATTTTTTACTTACACATGGTTATACAGGGTGTCCCAGCCAGGATTTGTTCATTGTGATGATATTTCCTCAGATAGTAAAGATATTGAAATTCTGTTTTTTTTATTATTTTTATGACTCTACTAGTATTTCATATATATTTTTTATTGACTTAAATGTTTTGTTAAAAAAAAGTTAACTTTTTATTTTATTATTTTCGAAAAATTTCAGAATATAGTCATTTTACAGAATTTATTTTGTGAACAATTGAGAACAGAACCTCTAAAAAACGAGATTACTATCCACAAAAAATTAAATTACTACAACATAACATGTGCCTGTCCAATATGAATAAAACACCCTTTCGTTAAATACCTTGGTATAACAATAGACCAAAATATATTCGTATAGACAATTTAATAATAATTAGACTCAGACATCCAGTTTACTTTTTCATTATAGCAAAAAAAAATATATTGGATAAAAACTCAGTTAAAAAAAATAAATTATTAACAAGACAAAAATACTTAATAAACAAACCTTAAAAAACTTAAAAAACTTAAAAAACTACTTAAAAAACAAAATTTTAAACAAACCCTTTTTTTCTCTCCGTGTGATTTATTTAAATTATTAAGAGTACTTGATATAGAAAATCTATATAAAAAAACAGGCAATAAGTTTTATTTACAAAAATAATTTGTTCAATAGCAAAAAAACAAGTATATAACTTGAGGAAAAAAAGATTTTGAAATACCGTTTGTTCATACCGAAATAGCATCCATGTCTTTTCTACAAATTGGATTAAGGTCACTGAATGAAATTACAAAGGAATTATTAGTTTGTTGTGGTAATTATTCATATTTTAAATTAAAATTAAAAAAATCCGGACATACTTCGCACGATGGGTGGGATTCTCTTGACGGGTATATTTAATTTTAAAGAATCGATAAATCATTTCTTCAATAAAACGATTCTGAACGAGAGAAGTTAATAATATAAAAAAGAAATGAGAAAAAAAAAATGTAAGAAAAATGTCCAAATTTTTTTTTCACATTTTCAAAATTTTCTTGCGTCAAACTCTTTCTTACATGATTTTCTATCTATGTTTAAATTTTCATATAGTTCGGATCAAAAAATGATGGTTTCCTAGACTTTTTGTCAAATTTTGGGTAGTTTTTTTCAAAAAAAAAAATCGAAGAATTGAGAAATTCAAAAAATGACCTCTTTAAAGTACAATCTAGAGTCAAATCCGGTTTCAAAAAGTTACTGATCGAAACTTTTGGACAAGTATTTCCATACGAAAAGTTGTACACAGAAAAAAAAATTAAAAATAAAATAAACATCATTGTAAAAACACTAGCTTCTTCACTTCGTCCAGAATCTAAAATTGGTTCTACAATAATATAATATATAAATATCGGTATTTTACTAAAATGTGATTTTTCTCTCTCTCTTTCTCTCTCTATATATATATATATTATATATATATATATATATATGTATTTTACCACTTACAGATTACTTATTATATTCGATTATTTTAAAATGAACTATGTTTGAATTTTTCTTCTTAATATTATTATTGTTTTAAAAATCTATTTATTCATATTTTTTTCTTCTCTTATTATTATTATTATTATTAATCCACTGTGTTTGGTACCATCTAATAAGTGACGAGGTTTTCCTCAGTGTAGTGTAATTTCTAGTAATATTTCACATATAATATGTATACTTTTTATATTAATTATTTAACTAGAATAAATTACTATTATTATTATTATTATTGGTTCAATAATTGAGTGAATCAGAGCTGAGATTTTACCGTTACAATTATTATAAAAATATACACAACGGTAAAATCTTCGGATTTAATTCGTTACTTAACTGTGGTGTGTGTGTGTGTGTGTGTGTGTGTGTGTGTGTGTGTGTGTAAACATAGTAGATTTAAGACACCGTCTTGGTCCTGGTCGATTGAACAGACTATTTCGATTCCAATCGTATTGCTATAACGTACACGTAAACCATATTATCATTTAGGTGAGGCACACGTTTTGAAGAAAAAAATCGTCTAAATTATTGACAATCCGTTTTCGAG
The DNA here is from genome assembly GCA_025469315.1 of Stegophylla sp. TES_Ste_2020. NCBI lineage: Eukaryota > Metazoa > Arthropoda > Insecta > Hemiptera > Aphididae > Stegophylla > Stegophylla sp. TES_Ste_2020. The sequence goes on along the minus strand of JAIPRM010004347.1, from coordinate 3,977 downwards.
TATCAATTTAGGTAAGTAGTAAACACGGATAATCGTTGTTGGTTTTCACAATAATAATAATAATAATAATAATAATCAATACATTATTCCGGTAATGGATCCTACGTGTATGTGGGACTCAATTTTACTGAGTAGATGATAATAATTATTCGGTGATATAGTGTTGTAGAATAACGGTAAGGTTGAGTGCAATCAAATTCAAAATAAAGTGAATATTCTTTCTGTATTACAATTTACGAATCAATTAACATCGATTGTATCGAATTTATCACCGCGCAGTGTAAAAATCCTCTAAATATTTTTACTTACATAAACTGTAAACAAACTTTATAATACCATAAAACTGGTATGTTGGTATAGGTACCTACGAGTAACCAAGCTATAATAGTGTTTCTATGCAGGTACCGTTAAACGCATTGTTAAATGTAAGGTTGCCGGATTTCAAAATTCAAAAAATACGGGACAAACAAAAAATGAATTTTATCCCCCTCCCCCCTTCCAACAGTTGATTCTTTTTTAAATGAAAATTTTTTTAGTTTAATTCTAATGTATTTAAGTTTTATAATTTTTGAATAATATTTCAACAGAATATTATGTTGATAAGAACGTACACTGAATAAAGTATAATGATAACATTTTTAAACTTGATAAAATAATTTTTTTAAAAAAAAAATGACTTTGTATTCTTTAGGCAATATAGCCATTAGCCAATAGGGATGAAATATTATAAAACAAATATCGCATTAATTTTATAAAAATACGAGTATATAATATATTTTAACTTTATAAAATTAATTAAATGCATTGTTTTTCGGCGCGCTTACAATGTACGCAAGAACTGAAAACGTATTACGACACGGCATCTAGCGAGTAATATATATTATGTACCCTGGTAACACCTGTATTTACTCAAGAACAAAATGACAAAATAAGAAAAAGTGAACGTCCTTATGAAATTTAGACCACTCAGAATGTAAGACCAAAATTATAAAATAAAAATATAAATACTTACTAGTAAATAACTGCATAATAGACAACTATATTGTAGACAATAAACACAAAATCTTCAATTTAATATCTATATAATATTATGACAATAGCTAAAACACTGTAAAAACAAAAAAAAAAAATTATGAAAGTCATTGTTTATCACGTTGTTTATTCTACGAAATAATCTGCATCTACATTTTAAAAATGTTTAAAATGAAAATTCATGGGGTGCATTTGCATATCCTTGCATCCCCCGCAAATGACGCCCCTGTAATTTAAAATAAAAATCCCGTTTTGTATATATTATATAATATGCATATAAAATAAAAAAAATAAAAAAAATCAATGTATGTAGGTAGTGGGTCACCGACTGATTTATTATTACACTATATATTAATATAAAAATATAAAATAAAACTTAACCTCGAGTGTTACAAATTAATTTCATTATCGACCATCATATTCATCATCAAGTTAAGAAAATATAGTCAATAAAATTTATTAATTACATTAATTATCAATGATTTATTAACAATATTATCTTTTTTGTGTAGGCAATTTAGGTATTATCAAATTTCAATTAATGTGTTATATTACGAGTATATTAAGAGGATGTCACATAAGTATAAAATTTATCAATTTGATATGTATTTAATCTATTTTCGTTTAATTCCCCCCCCAAATTGAAGTCCTGGATACCCCTCTGTCACACATCCATTTTATAGGCAATAATTAAGGCTCAGACTTTTGAAAGAAGTGTGATAGAGAAATAGTTCTGATAAATAGATATAAATAAGAATATAGAAATAAATAGAATAGATAAATACGTTTCAGATGGTTTTGATTTAAATAAAGTTAACGTGTTGTATTTGCTTTTTTTCCACTAAATGTCCTTTTTTCCCGTTTTGGTTAGGTTACAGATTTCATTCAACAATAAGTTCCTACTCATTACTCACGCAACAATGGCCAATCACAAAACGACAAGTGTCCAATCCTTTGAAATAATTGCAAATTTCAAAAAAATTCCAAGTATAAAGTTCAGTCTAGCTCCGAATTTCGAATCAAAAAGTGGCTGATCGAAGCTTTTAGATAAATATTTCTATACAAAAAAAAGTGTTCACTGAAAGGAAAAAATAAATAAAATAAAAAAATAAACATCATTGTGAATTCATAAGCTTCTTCGCTCTGCTCAGAATCTAAAATAAACATCATTGCAAAATCATAAGCATCTTCGCTCCGCTCAGAATCTAAAATAACAAGAAGTGTAATTTAATTTCACTCTTACTATTCATACTAAATAAAATATAATGTGGACAACGGGGAAGACTTCAGGCCCTCCCCTCTGCTTGCAGACGTAAACGGGGAAATAGTGAGCGTTAGGTAAAGAATTAGATACGTTAATTCCTACTCGAATGAAAAAATGAAATGTGTGAATTCCTATTCAAATAAAAGAATGAGATATGTGAGTTGCTGTACACGAAAGAAGTAATGAGATGCGAATTCGTACACTGTACAATACCAAAGACATTCGTTGTTAACGTTATTTTGCATAAAAATATATGAATATATAATATCTTTGGTTACTCAAGCTCAGTTTTTGGGTAATTACCGGTTATCAAACGGAAATGTCCCTACGTTTCACAGCGAGTCAAGCGACGGCGCCAAGGAGCGTAGCGACTAGTGTCAAAGCACGCGTAGAAACTTTTGACAATTAATTTGAACTCGGAAATTTCGAGGTAAAGAGGCGAACACCGGACAAGTAGTGTGTAAGTACTTACACAATGTATGCACTAGTTGCATCGTTTTGATTACGGCAGATAACGTGATAACTTGTATAGATATTATACGACATTGAAAATTTGTTCAATGATATGACTAGGGCCTGGAAGTTTATGAGCTGCAAATATGATACACAATCTAATGATTCCAAAACTGAAATTTTATTTTGCTTATTTTCGCATATTTTGAGGTTTTTTTTTACATAAATATGCATATTTTAAGATAAAATTGCATTTAACTGCATTTTACTTGTGATATATATATATATATATATTTATTAATATTTCATGAAATGTCTCGGGCTTTGAGCATATTTCAAAAAATATATTTGTTTAAAAATTTGTCTTTATAAGAACGTCGCCAATTTTAAAATAAAAACATGATTAAAATTATATTTTAACTACTTTAATAATTTATTATTATTTATTTGTTATTATAAAATTTTAATCGTCATAATATGCTCCAAATACTCCTCTGACAACAGATTCGAAGAAATATTATTATTTGTGGAAGAATTCAACAGGTGATTCCAAGTTAATTCATAATATTAACTTTATACTAAAACAGTTATTTATGTATAATGTCAATACAAAATATAATTCAAACTTTATACACTTAAAGTCATAATTAAAAAAATTAAAAATTGTGACGAATAAAAAGTATTATTAAATAAGATTATTATTGTTTTTGGAAAATAGAACGAGAGCCACGTGCGACCACGACAAGAGCCGCATGCGGCTCGCGAGCTACAATTTGGCCACCCCTGTATTATAATACAGTAAAAACTATTTATAGCAGCGTTTCTCAAAGTGCGGGTCTCGAGTCAATTTTCGAGTCAAAATTCTCAAAGAATTACGTTTTTAACCAAACTCCATTGTTAAAATGATGAAATGGCGTACATTTGCATATATTTGTGAATTAATTATGTTCATTATTATACCGATTAATTAATAAATATTATTAAAGTATTAATATAATTTTGTTTTAGATTCTGAACAAAGTGAAGAAGCTAGTGTTTTTACAATGATGTTTATTTTTTTTTTTTCTTTTTTTTTTCTGTTAACGCTTTTTCGTATAGAAATACTTGTCGAAAAGTTTCAATCAATAACTTTTTGAAACCGGATTCGCCTCTAGATTGTACTTTAAAGAGGTCATTTTTTGAATTTCTCAATTCTTCAATTTTTTTTTTGGAAAAATCTACCCAAAAT
>JAIPRM010004346.1:0-23186 GCA_025469315.1 Stegophylla sp. TES_Ste_2020 | reverse complement strand
TCAGAATCGTTTTACTGAAGAAATGATTTATCGTTTCTTTAAAATTTAATACGCCCGTCAAGAGAATACCACCCGTCGTGCGAAGTACACCCATCGTGCGAAGTATGTCCGGCTTTTTATTTATAGAGTTGGTAATTAGACACGGTTTCTGTGGCTGATAAATCATTCAGATCCCCATCGAAAATAAGCTACAGTGCCCTTTGGAAACACAGTTGAATTACCCTATTTTTTTTTTTTTTTATGTGTGTACGTATATAATATGCCATATCTGGTACAAAAATATAATTAAATTTAAGAAACTGTTTGTGTATTTAATGTATACACATATTTTCAATGTACAAAATAGAAAATTAATTAAAAATTAATAAAAAAAAAGAATCTTATAACTGTTCTGTGATTATAACTGCTTCTAGTTGACTATGTTTTCTGTCTTTTTAGAATTGAGAATCTATTTGTCTTAGGGATTTCTATATTTCGATTCTATCCTATTTAATAAAAACACATTTTTCAAGTATAAACTATGGGCATTCAGTGATTATTTTTAAATTTTACTTACTTTCTCAGTCAATTTTCGTGTTTTCCAATTGCTTTTTTAAATGGCTAAAACACTAATAATACATCATTTTTGCGAAGAAAACATTTCTCAGAATCTGCAATATTTATCACATATTCTTTGGTTCACTGTCATCTTGCATCGAGACTTATGTACTTATTTCATAATTCATTTGTATCAATTTAATATTTGAAATAATATAATGATCCAATCCCTATTTAAAATTTCCGCTAGACACATGATTGTTGGCTCAATTTATACACGGCCGTGGGTTCGATAAACTTCTCCCATTCCCAGTTTTCACGGATTTTTATATCTTAAAATTGTTGCATCTCATATTATCTGTATACCATCAAGTATAAGTGTTGATTTCATGTAACAGGTGCTTTGGTCGCGTTAACTGTACGGCCGCGTAAATACGACGTTACAATAAGTATTATTGTTTTTTTTTTTCTTATAACGCTAACCGAGTTGCCACGCACAAACGCAGTGGTGAAGTTTTTGCCTGTTAAATGCAAGGATTTTTCATTTTTGTTCTGATTTCAGTGGCATAATATAAATGGCAAGTATAAAATCAAGGATTTTAAAACTGTGGTGACTTTCATTTTGCGTTTTCGCTTTTTTCGATTTTTCTTTATTTTAAATACATTGTTTAGCATTTGAAAGTCATTATTTTTAATTTTTAAAGCTTTTTTATACACTTTTGTTGAATTTCAGTAATTTATTTTGGTCTTTATTCAGTACCTATTTATATGGAAAAACATGTTTTTAAAATATTCTTCCTCGGTGGTTACTCGCCATTTAATTACGTTTTTTTCTTTGTACTAATTAATTTTATGATTTAATGTTTACTTTTGAAACTTAACATTTTTAATTTTTAATAATTATTTTTTGTTTGTTATTATGAGCCATAAAATGTTGAATTGAACATTTTTTTTTTTTTTATGGTATTTATGCATTTATATAGTATTTTTTTTATTTTTAAGGAATATTTGGTCATTTTAAGGGCATTAAAATCCTTGTGATTATTGAATCTTTTGAGTTGTAAATAACAATATCTACCGTTTAATCATAAAATATAGTTGGTATAATAGTTTTCAGTATTATACGTAGAATACATATATGTGTATATTATATGTATTCTATGTTTGACATACTATATTTGCTTGTTGAAATAAATTATAAAGTAATATAGTAGATGAATTTGTTGTAGTATGTGTTCTATTTCACACGAGGTAAAATATTCTTTGAAAAGAAGGAAAGAAAAAATCCTAAAGATTAAGTTGAACTACCGATGCGCTACAATTTGTGATAGGCAGGAGTACTGCTAATACAAAAAACCGAACGGTATAAGATTGATTGCCACAATAAATGTAAAGGTAATTTATCAGTGAAACACCATTCCAAATTCTTAACTTATGTTCCCAAATTACATTTTATGGTACTATTTATAATGTATTAGTGTCTTGTCAGATTTCACAATATATATTTTTTTTTCTATGGGCAACGGTTCCCTTTTGTTGTGTCTTCCTGATTCCATTTACCCCGTAAAGAAAAACACAATCTTTAACATTTCAATACACATCATAAAACGTACGAGTAATGTCTTATTTAAAAATAGTATATTATTTATATTTATTTATACTTGCCGAATATTTCTGATAAAAATATTATTTAAAAATATCAATTTAATATGTTTTCTCGTATAAATAAGTTTAAGTATGTGGCATATAATTTCAATTTTTATAGATTTATAGGTGTATTTTTCATTATAGTCTCCAATCATGGACTCTCAAATTGTGAAATCGCGCTTTTGACAAACGCCCACTTATCAGGTTTAAAAATTATTTTTCTAATACGAGTACATTGACTAATATAGTTGTACATTTATAAATAATATATATATATATATATATATATTTATTTGGTAACTGTCATTCATGAATTAGTAAGCAATTACACAGTATGTTAATACGTTTGTGGTTAACTTGTGCAATCTTTCATGTTTGACTGATTATTTAATGGAAGTTTAATGAGTATCCTTTGTTCTTGAAAATTCACATTAGATTTATAACCGAGGTTATGTACTATTGTCGAGATAACTTTTACGAATATAAGCTATTTTACAGTTATTAATACTAATGTCTACTACAATTTGGTGTTGTGTTCATCAGTAGCGGCGTAATTAGGATCTCTCTTCCCCGGAAGTATTTTAGCAGCGTTAATTTGTACACAGTTGTAAACAGTTTTTAGAGTTAATTACTGTATCACTGATTCATAATTCCGTATTTAATTTAAATGGGTAATATAATTTATGTCACTGTTTCGTTTTACTTATCACTTATCAGTTTAAGAATAATTATTGTATCCATTGAATAAGAAAAACAAAATAGAAGCAATTTTTGCGCATCTCATACAACGGTATGTAGCCTATCTCCACTTCACGCAGACTGCAAATCTTCTAGAGAACAAATGTGTATAAAAAATACGCTTGACATTGTTTATATTAACATAAACTTAAATTATTAATGTATACAGTTGTTTTAATTTATACTTATGTTTAGACAGTATGTATAGTGTGTATTAACCAAATTAATTTCATTATAATTTTAGCATTTTTTTTTTTTTTTTTGGGTTTAGATACGTATACACTTACAGTTTATTTAATAAATTTAAATGTATTACAATAAAAATGTGATAGTAATTTTATTGGATCTTGACATACGAATTTCAATACGTGTAAAACATCATGAATAAATAAAATGTTCTTTAATATCTGATTTATCAAAATATATTTTTTTTTCGAACTATTAGAAAAACAATACAAATTAATAAAGTAACTAATTGAAACCAGATAGCGCTCTATGTATAGGTACATACAATGAAAATCAAAAATTGTATAGTTAAAATTAATGAATGATGATACCATGTAGCAATCAATATTTAATATACGTTTTTAGTTATAATTTAATAACTTTTAAGAATTATATGGTTTTATTTATTATTATTATTATTACTAGAGTTTGAACAGTATATTTCGTGTCCTTTTTAGCTTTTTAAGGTGTATTCTCTGAATGTCATTATTACATGTTTGCTACATTTTATAATCAAGTACAGAATTTGAAACAATTGAAATATATGTGTAATAATGTAATACGACATTGTCATATTAATTTTATTGCTTGACTATAGAATAGATATGTAACGTGAGACTTAAATGAAAATATAATTTGTCATAATTGTGTTATTATTTTAATCTGTTTTTTTTTTTTTTTTTGAAAAACTACCCAAAATTAGGTAAAAAAGACACCACCATTTTTTTATCCAAACGAAAATGAAAATTTAAACATAAATATACAATAATATAAGAAAGATTTTGGCGCAAGAAAATTTTGAAAATATGAAAAATAAATTTCTAACATTTTTCTTCTCATTGAATATTTTTTCCTTTATTTATTAGATAAAAAAAAAAAAAAAAAAGAGTAATGGTAATTAAACCGGATATACTTCGCACCACGGATATTCTTCGCTCTTCGGGTCAGATACTCTAGGTAAGTGTGTTGAAAATGACGACCTTTATTGATTTTTGTATTATTAACTTTTTTTGTTCAGAATCGTCTTATTGAAGAGATAATTTATCGTTTCTTTAAAATTCCACAAACCCACCAAGAGTATCTGACCAGAAGAGCGAAGTATGTCCGGCTTTCTTACCTTTACTTTTTCATTTTATTGCTCAACAATATTGTTAAATAATAAATACTTTTTAGTTTAAATTTCTCACGTAGTTCTTAGAACACCGTAAAACACAGTTTGAGAAGTGTTATTATGTGTATATATATATATAATCAATTTACAATTCCCACGTAATAATTATTTTAATCAATACGATGAATTGATATTTTGTATTTCCTTTATTCGTCCCACATGTGTGATTGAGAACATAGAACAGTAGAACACGCTTTAATGTGGTAGAGGTTTCCCAATCACATGTTTAATTTCTAAGGACTTACTGGGTGATATTTTATAAAATTGTATTGAAGTTAATTCTTTGATGTAATATATATATGGTTGTGAAACCCAACATGGGTTTTCCCAATGCATGGTAGAATGTTCATATATTAAGTCTTTATTTGAAGTTCAATCAAACAAGTACAAAGGAGTTTTAGTATGGATGCATGGAGTAACTTATATTTTCGTATAACTGTGCAAACAATTTCGTATCACTGTATAGCTGTCTACAAATTTGTGTTAGCATTTGCATGTGTCTTGCTCCTCAAGTAAAAAAGTAAATTTACGAAACTGTATTTTTTTTTTTTTTCTCCATTGATAAGGTTCTAAAATGTCATTTACAGTCTACTGAAATTCATATTATATAAGACATGAATATTGAAATAACTATTGTATTTTCGTTATATTTGAAAAATAATATTTTCATGTCGTATAATATTCGAATGTATAAAAGTTCTCACTTTTTATTCTTTTGAAGACATTAATTTTCATCAAATATATATATATATATTTCACGTTGGTTTCTAGAAAAGTAAATGAAGTTTTTTTTAAAATATTTTATTTAAAAATTATAACAGTAAATTTAGTCACTATTCATGAAAAATAATTGTCTTATTTGGTTTATGCTTTGGTATAAATCACTGGGTTCATAGTGAAACTGATTAAATCTAACGCTTTCTCATCAATTTTGACGTTGTATAAAATTTATTCAAAACAAACAAAAAAAATATTGTTGAGCAACGATGTTTAAACAAAAGTAAAAACAAGTGAAGTAAAGTAAGGTATAGGCAAGAAAGCCGGGAGGTTTTTTTGTGGGGGGAGGGGGTAGTTTTTCTAAAATTTCGAGGAAACAATTGAGAATTTCGAAAAACGGTCTCTTTAAAGAACGATCTAAAGGCGAATTCGGTGTTTCAAAAAGTTGATTTTTTCGAAACTTTTGGACATTTCGATATAAAACAGTGTTTACTGAAAAAAAAAAAAAATTAATGAAAAAAAAGAAAACATTATTGTAAAAACACTAGCTTATTCGTTTCGCTCAAATTTCTAAAATGTTAGTTACACCGATAAAAATGTTATTTACATTTAATTTGCATTTCGATAATAATATAATATACGAGTGTAAACAATATAATGTACATAATATGTTGCTCGCTTATTATTATTATTATTGAATACAGGTTATAATATTATACCCTCTCGTGACCCAATATTGTACTGCACCACTAAATATCGTGTACATTTTAATCAAAACATGTTTATCCGTCGATGACTATTCTGATAGTTCAATACATAATAATATATTCAAAGTGTTAAACCTCGTACGTACGACGAGAGGCAATTTAGTCAGCCATGCGCGGCTATTATTATCATAATTATACAGATTTTATACATAAATGTGGATTAGCAATCCCCAGGTTAGGTTAGGTTACGCGCGGATGTTCGACAGATTTACGTTTGCCTTCAAAGTATCGGTTCTGAACCACGTGGCCCTTTTGGAATATCATCATTAATTTGGGAATATATTACCGCTGCAACCCTGTAGATTGAGGTGATATATGTAGACGATCTACATTCAGTGGTGTATTTTCAAATTTTTTTTTTGGGGGGGGGGTCCAAAATTTAGTTACAAAACCAAAACAGTTACTGTATGTATAATCAAGATCGTAAATTATGAGGAGTCTAGTCATAGGTGCAATTAAGGTGATTTCAGAGGCTAAGCCCCCCCCCAAAAAAAAAAGAAATAACTCTCTAAGACCCAGATTTTTCATAAGTTTAATGTTCTCTGGGATGCTAAATCAATCAAATAAACACTATAGCCTCCCTCCTAAATTTTTATTCTAATTGCGTCAATGGGTCTACAGTCTACAAAGAATTTAATATTTTTCAATTTGGATCCCCCTTCCTTACCCTTTTGATGCATAATATATCTTTTATACTTATCATAACTTAATTCATTACCGTTATTTATGCTTGATTTAAATTTTTTAGCTCTGGGGGGGGTCCAGTACCCTTGGACCACCCCCGTAAATATGCCACTGTCTACATTTTAAGCAATATAATATGATGTTGAAAAACAACAAAAGGGCATATTTAATTTTTTTTCATATATTCCATTCCAGGTGATCTGTTCAAATCAAATTAAACTTATCATCGTTTTAGTTTACACGTGTATTTACCATTGTTCGTAATTTAACCTAACTCGTATTCGTATATTATATTATTATACAGTTCTTGGTACACTGTTTAGTCACAATACGCTTTGATATTAATCGCTTTATAATATATCAAGTAGCGAGGTAAGAGATTAATAAATATGAAATTGAATATATAATATTATCTCTTTTAATAAAATCGCTGTTTAGAAAGTATAAATTATGCACTTACGTGTACAAAGGGAATCGCTTTCGGATTTACAATAATAATTAAGGATGAAATGAATGTGTAAATTTATTTTGTTTTAATAACGTTTCTAAATGATTTGAAATAATAAGCGAGTGAAAAAATATACGAATAAGGTACAAATTGAATTTTCAGAGAACTCTTTATTTAACAGATAATGGCGTATTATTATTATTTTTTAATTTAAATTCAGTTAGATTCGGAAAACGATTCCAAGTTGGAGCTGAGTTTACTGTAATAATTAATATTATTGACTTTGTACTCAATCCTGAAATTTCATTATTAATTTTTAAAACATTTTTCTTTTTGTAAATCGTTTCAAATTAGGACCTCGAATTTTCAAAATATATTATATCATATAAAATCTACAAACAAACAAAAAATAAATAAAAATTTCTAGATTTTATTTAATGATTTTATGCTTTTCGATTCACTGAAATAAATAGTTTAGTAGTTTAATTAATTGCCACCCATTATTATATAAGCTCAACAATGCACTAACGTTCTAGGCATACTATCAAATACTTTCTACTACTTGTTCGTGAAAAGTTTTTGTTTTTAGGGATGAAACTCGCTATATTTATCAGTTCTGTCATTGTTGTAAGCAACGTTTTGTTTGTTTTACACGTTTGTGTGGTACCATTTTAATATTATAGTCACATAGTAGTTGTGATGATGAAGAGATAAAAAAAAAAAATAATTGAATAATAATAAATTAAAATGATCCAGACTGTAGTGTGTCATATTATATCATGGTTTTTCTAGAGTAGGACATTAAACAATAAAATATAGCGATGTTCGAGAAATAGTATAGTGCTGCATTTGTACATTTTATATTTGGTGAAAGATGGAATTCGGTAAAGAACTAAACGTTATAAGTGTATTTACAATGCTTTTGTAAATATATATAATATGGAACGGTGAAGCTCAATAGGAAATTTACGGTTGGTTTTTGTGAAATTTGATTTCTAGGAAAAACTTCCAACGATAAAAGGTAATCAATCGTATCACGCAGAAGCTTAAAAGTGTGAAGTAAAACAATAAGAATTCGATGGAATAATAATGTAACGCGACAAACGTCGTCGTTTGTATGTTGTGTCAGAGAAACAACGTGACTACTATTATTAAGTCCTGCAATGTGCGTAAGCTCAGTATATCCAATACGATGTATGTCACGTAATCTATTGTCTATTTTTAACTTGATCTGTAAATATGTTCCGAAGAAGTGTTTATATTTATTTATTCATTTATTTCATTTAATCATCACTATTATTGGAAGGAGAACAGTGGAGGATGTACACGTCCTACCTATCAGAAATCGAAGTAAAATCGTTTTACTTACACTATTGTAGTGTTCAATTGAGTCACACTCCACGTAAAAAGTCTATTTATTTTTACTGTCATTTCAGGTGTCGAAATATATCGAATTGAAACGACATCGTTTTATAACGACTCCAAATATCCTCCACCGTTACCGGGGAAATTTATATAATCAAACTTTCGAGTTTAAACGGATTTGTTAGTTATTTCGTTTGCGCGTGCGTAAACCGTGTGTAGTCGATTCCGCGGAACATGTATTTTGATATTACATATTTAACCAGTGTGATTGCAAACTTGTGCTGCGATCGCACACGAGTGTTTTGTATTTGTTTAAGTTTCTTGTGTGTGTGTGTGTGTGTGAGGCTGACTGTAAGTTGCGTCCCAATGTACCTTTTTGATGTAAATTGCGTCCCGGATATTTTTTTTGGGTATATGTAAATTGCGTCCCGGATATATTTTTGGGTATATGTAAATTGCATCTCGGATAAACTAGATAAAATAGAATTGTACGTAAACATAATTTTGAATAAAAGTATATTATTTATTTAGGTTCACACACATATTTGTATAATGTTATTATTTGTTAAATTTTGCCTGTTCAGCAAAATAAATATTATATTATCGTATAAAAGATTTTTAAGGATTATCGATGTGTATCGTCAGTGGCGTAGCTATCATCGGGCAAATCAGGGCAGTGCCCTGGGGCCCCTAGGGTTCAGGTGCCCTCAGAGCTCTTGGCAAATTTTAAAAATAGTTCCATAAAATAATTGAAAAAAAAAGCCGAACATACTTCGCACGACGGGTGAGATTCTCTTGACGGGTGTATTTAATTTTAAAGAAACGATAAATCATTTCTTCAATAAAACGATTCTGAACGAGGGAAGTTAATAATATAGAAAATAAATGAGAAAAAAAAATATTAGAAAAATGTACAAAATTTTTTTTCACATTTTCAAAATTTTCTCGCGCCAAAATCTTTCCTATATAATTTTCTATATATTATGTTTAAATTTTCATAAAATTCGGATCAAAAAATGATGGTTTCCGAGTCGTTTCTGTCAAATTTTTGGTAGTTTTTTCCCAAAAAAAAAAAAATGAAGAATTGAGAAATTCAAAAAATGACCTCTCTAAAGTACAATCTAGAGGCGAATCCGGTTTCAAAAAGTTATTGAACGAAACTTTCGGACAATTATTTTCATATGAAAAGTTGTATACACACAAAAAAAAATAAACATCATTGTAAAAACACTCCGTTCAGAATCTAAAAGATATGGTTTTTTTTGTATAGTTAGAATTTAAGGGCCTAATTTAGTTACTGCCCCCGGGGCCCTTTCCCATCTTGTTACGCCACTGTGTATCGTCTACACTGAGTTTCTCGAATAATCAATATTATGCTTTTTATGAGTTTTCTGTAAAATAATTGTATATTTTTTATTTTTCTTGAACTCAACAGATTGGCAAATGATTAACAATGTATTTATTGATAAGTATATATTATATAGAGTGTCTAATTTTGGTGCACACAATTATTATGTGAACTTTAACTACGTATACAATAAATAATTGATATCACATTCTGTATTATGTTATTAAGCATGTTAATATCGTGTTATTTTGAAAAAAAAAAAAGAAAAAATTATATAGCATTAAAACGATGAAAATTATATATGTTTAGGTACCACATAAAGTAAACCCGGGTGAATACCTGTAGCCGGCAGTTTTCACCGTGTTCCATCACTAATCCTTTATTGGGCTAGAACACGAATGAGCGTAAAACAACGTTTTTACAACACGGTCGAGGATATTTGCCGGCGTATCTGAAGGAAAATAAAAAACTCGAAAGAATACTTCCACGATTGAGCCGGCAATGTTGCCAACATATCCATTTTGCTAGTGGGGTGGTGATTGAGCGTAAAACCGATTTTTTCTGAGAACGCGTCTTGAAAAAATTGTGCACAAGTGAGCACAAAATATTATAATATTGTAATGTGTAAAATAAAAGTTAGTGCATAGAAATAGTTTTTTTTTTACTTGGTCAAAAATAAAAAGTTTAAATTAATAAAAAGTTTTATTTTTACACCTTGGTATATCTCGGTCGAATGCTTTTTCCAATTGTTAGTAAATTTTCATTGTTTTCCTCCAATCCGGAGAACATTATATAATATTATTGCAGAACACATCGGCATTGTTGGAGCGTCTCCTCCTTGGAACATCAATTATTATAATCTATATATTCAACTTTAGCCATCTAATCAAATTGTTTTCCTCATTTTCACGCAATTATTGCTATAACTTCCGTTTAAAAATTAAATTAAAAACAATAAACGTTTTATTAACTGCTCAAATGTATTTCGTCGCGTTCATAACGGTCAGTATCGTGAACTGTGATAATCGCAACGTTTCAGGCTACGGGTGTCTCATAATTATTGCGGAAACAATATGTCCATCGATGACATGAGTCTATGAGTCTACAAAAGGTGGTGTACAGTGAGTTTGAAGTTCGCAACAAAACCTGTACCTTAATATCAGTATACTCAATTTGTGTGACCTACCAAGATGATTTTTTTTTCCATAGCATTAAGATTTTCGTGTGACTTTTAAAAAAAAATGCATTGAGTCTTTACCGAAAATTGTGAACAATTTGTCCGTACATCAACACTTATACTAAATAAATAATATCAAAATGATGTTAGCAAGTAAATCATGATATTTTTAAGTGTATATAATATATTAGATTCTGAACGAGGTGAAGAAGCTAGTGTTTTTAAACAATGATGTTTATTTTTTTTTCTGTATACACTTTTTCTGTACAGAAATAATTGTCCTTCAACTTTTTGAAACCGGATTTGCCTTTATTTAGTTGGTGCTTTAGAGAAGTTATTTTTTGAAAATTCTCAATTCTTCAATTTTTTTTTTTTTTTCGAAAAAAGCACTTGAAATTTGACAAAAAAGACTCGGAAACCATCATCTTTTGGTCCAAAATTTATGAAAATTTAAACATAAATAGACAATACGACGTAAGAAAAATTTGAAAATGTGAAAACAAAATTTGGACATTTTTCTTACACTTTTTTTTCATTTATTAGACAAAAAAAAAAAAAAAAAAAGTAAACTAAAGTTAAGTAAAATAAATTATAGGAAAGATAGATATTATAAACATCATAAAAGTCCAGTATGGATGTCTATCAGGTAACAAATGCGTGTTGATAATATTTAAGAAATTTCAGTTTAATTGTGGTTAGGTTAGGCGCTTATCAAAATATTCTTTGTGATCGATAATATTGCTGAAAAAGTATAGGTATACGTTTAATCGTGTTATCAACCGTTCGTACGTTCAAAGCTTTTCCGCTCTCCATTCAATTGGGGGGGTTTTGAATTTTCAGTTGAACGCACATTATTTTTTCCCCTTATGCCGCCTAATACCAACGGTTGACGTCACTCCCGTTTCCGTCAGATCATCGTTCCGTTTGCACCGTGCCCCCGACCTTATTCGCCTTGTCTCATAATAACACACAGTATATTACCTACCTACTGCTTGGGCAGTTTCACACGTTATTCAATTAATATTACACATAAATTCAATGAACAATTACCGGCCTTGGTGAAGTAACACAGTGTGTATTGTATATCATGCGTCGTCATAAGAACCACCGTACGCATAACCTCGATTGTTGTCGGCGTATCGGTTAATATTAGGTAATATAATATATAGGTAATTTGTCTGCGATTGTTTGTGCAGAATAATATTATATACTAACTTTTTACTATTGTGCCCCGTCGAAATCAATAAGAGCATTAAAATCAAACGAGATATTTTATCATTATTACATTTTTTTTAAATTCTGAACGAAATGAAGAACCTAGTGTATTTATGATGATGTTTATTTTTTTATATTTTTTCTGTGTACAACTTTTCGCATGGAAATACTTGTCCAAAAGTTTCGATCAGCAAACTTTTTGAAACCGGATTTGTCTCTAGAGTCTAGATAGTACTTTAGAGAGGTCATTTTTTGAATTTCTCAATTCTTCAATTTTCTTTTTTTTTTTTTGGCAAAAACTACCCAAAATTTGACAAAAACGACTCGGAAACCATCATTTTTAGATCCGAACTATATGAAAATGTAACCATAGATAGAAATTAATATGAGAAAGATTTAGGCGCAAGAAAATTTTGGAAATTTCTAACATTTTTTTTTTTTCATTTTTTTTTATATTATTAACTTTCTTCGTTCAGAATCGTTTTACTGAAGAAATGGTTTATCGTTTCTTTAAACTTCAATACACCCGTCAAGAGAATCCCACCCGACGTGCGAAGAACACCCCGACGAGCGAAGTACACACTTTTAAAATTATTATTTAATTTTGACCGTATATCATGAAAAAAATTAATCTATTAATCTATTTTGTTATGCCGTATATAATATATAACGAATAACGCAGAGCTTCAAATTATTCGATTCTGATAATTTAACAGTGACTTTCAAATTAAAAATTCGGACATACTTTGCACCATGGGCATTGTTCACTCCTAGCGTGGGAATTGGTGGGTGTGTTAAATTTAGAAAAAACGATAAATCATTTCATCAATAAAACGATTTTTCGCAAAGCTTCAGTTTATTCAATATAAATTTATTTAAAAATTATTATTATTATTATTTTAAAGGCATTTTTTTTTCCAAACCAGTTTTATATTTCACTATTAACCGAAAACAGAAAAAAAAATTATAAACAAAAAAAGCGTTTAAAAAACGTATTTTCACTCGCATATTTTTAATAATATTGTGTATCTATATTTAAGTTTTCATAAAGTTTGAATTAAAAAAAAAAAAAAAGTTTAAAAGATGCTTTTATTAAATTTTTGGTTGTTTTTCCCTAGTATTAGAAAAACTATTAAACATTTCAAAAAATGATCTCTCAATAGTACCATATAGAGGTAAATTCTAATTCAAAATATTACTGATAGAAACTTTTGGACAGATATTTCTATGTGAAACGTGTACACATTAAAAATATATATATATAATAATAATAGACGTCATTGTAGAAACACTAGCTTCTCGCTCCACTCTGAATCGACTGAATCTAAAAGCAGCGTTCAATACACATGGGTTTTACTGAAATTAATTTAATATCTTTTTCAAAAATTTTGAAAATAATTATACAATAATTAATTTTTTTTTTAGAAGAGAGAAGTATGGAAATAAATTTTTCGTTGGTTCTCTTTATTCAATAATAATAACAATAAACATTATAAATTACCTTAACAATGTATTGTGGGTGTTAAATTATTAAATTGAATAAAAATATATCATTATACGGTTACATTAATTAAAACGAGGAAAATGTAAATAACGTGGGAACGCGGAACGCGAGATATTTTTCTTCTTTTATTTAATTTTTCGTTAGTTTTTCCTCGTTTGAGAGAAAAACGTTGATAGTAGAGAAAAAATACTCATTCAAAGTATCGCGCAGCCAATATAATTATTTACCAGAAACGTAGTCCGGACCCCCCTCCCATTGGGTCAAATTTAAGATTATTTATTTTCATATAAGTTATTTAAAATAATAAAATATACTTATGAAAACTGTTATTAGATACAAAAATAATAATTTTTCAATAATTTCTAATATATTAAAAGTATGATAGTTTTAACAAAGTTTGAAAAACTCTTCGCAAATGGACCAGATAAAGTTAGTCTATTTTGTATTAACGGTCTGAATATTAATGAAAATATTGATAGAACTAAAAATATGAATAGGTACACTATGGTGTCGTGTATGAAGAAATTATGGCGTTTAAAAAATGGAAACCTTCGTAGAAAATATGACTAATCATGAAAGAAATCAAAATAGTGTCTTTCTGGGCCACTAAATATCGATGAACCATTAATAAATGAAGGTTATTTTCAGGCATTGTTGAAATTTTTTTTTTTTGCAAGCAACTAATAATCTAACTACGTAATCTGGCGATGAAAGTTGAAATTAATTAAAATTAAAAGAATTAGCGCTACTTGGAAAACGTTTTTTGGGGACCAATATGTTTATTTGATTGATTAAGCCCCCCAAAAAGGCATTAACCTTATGTAATTCTCAAAATTTCTAAAGGGCTTAGAGTTGTTTGAGGGAGCTTAGCCACCCCCCCCCCATCAAGCCATCATTATTTTTAAATTGTAACAAATATTAATAACAATTTCTGCTACATTAATTGTAGCTGATAGAGATATTTATACTGTTTATAGGTACCAGGCTATTTATAAGTACTTGAAAAAATCTTGGTTGCGCCACTGGATATGCATTTCGGAAGTTTATAGTATACATTGATTCGCGAAAAATGACATACAATTTCTAAAAAAAAATTTTATTGCGGTCTGCTGACGTATTTCTTTTGCTTTCACTGAAAACGAAAATAATACAAGTACGATTTAATACAAGCTAAAATCACCACTATAGTAGAGTAATAATTTGTATAATTAAAACGACGCGATAGTTTTAAATACATGACAATCCACTTATCACCGGCGTAATTAAATTTGACTACTTCTTGGCAACCTATTCTCGTGTATTATAATATGTGCGAGCGTTTTAATTTATTATTTACGAGTATAATATACGCCTAGAGCCCCCCCCCCTCCCCGCTTTCTTGTTGTTTATTATAATGGTTTTCGCATCAAAACGTATCGTCGTCATCTTCGTTATTTCTATAAACGACAACTATCTTTCTGTACCTATATACTGCAGTGTTTCCCAAAGGGTGTGCCTTGATAATGTGTAGGTGTGCTGCGAAAATTTTCAATGAATTAAATTAAACATAATTAAATAATAATAAAATTGTTATAACTTATTAAACAATATATTATCACAAAGAACAGTAATTATAGAATCTTAATGTTTTATTTATAGCTTCCTGTTTCCTCACAAAGTGATTATTTTGGTTACTCAGTGAAATGTCTTGTGAGCAAGATTCTTTCTAGTGTTACACCATTTAAGTATAAGTTTATATCAGGTTGTAGAACTAAAAATGCCCAATTTTTTATGGTAAAAACATTTTTTTTTTTTTTTTTTTTTTTTTATTATAATAAACTTTCTATTCTTATCACGAAAATACTTTTTATTATTATTCTTGAGATAAGATAGGTATTTGTTAAATATTATTTTATCGAATTTATTTAGCTTATACTAGAATACTTATATTATAGTCAAAATGTGAAGTTTTAGAATTATTATTTTGGATATTATATCGTAAAATGATTAAAATCAAAATTGTGAAATATTTGTATACTACAAATTATAACATTTTCGGGTATTTTTAAGCATGCGTTCCTTATACTGTTAAAGAAAACTAAAGAAATTACAGACTTTAAAACATTTTGGCCAAAAACAAAAAAAATATTATATAATAGTCAAAAGGGTTAATAAGGATAAGTCCTTCATTGCATATGTCGCTAGAAGTAGACAATGCTTATCGAAAGTGTGCCGTGACTTATTACAACTAATATTGATGTGCCGTGTGTAAAAAAAAGTTTGGGAACCACTGCTATATAGTGTGAAGGAAAGGGCTCAACATATTTATTTATAGTGACAAATACATTTTAAAGTTATAAATTTATAGTTTATTTTCGTTTTAATATTATAATACCCCGTACAATTTAGATACATAATGTTATACTTAATGATTTTTTAGTTTACGATATTTTGTCGTACATATAAATATCCATAAGTCAATAAAAATCTAGTACTAATAATTTTAATGGTATCATCCAGTATAGTTTTTTTCTCATTTATAGAATATCTTTGATAATAATTATTCGTTTAACGTGTTCCTTGGTTCCCGTGTATGATGGGAATCATTCGTTTATTTTATTCCAGGTATTTTAATTATTCAAATTGTTATTATTGATTTACTCGTGTTTGAAGTCTTCTTTATAACAATTGGAATTCGTTATTTCAAAGTATTTGCAATATTTATACACGATAACAACGTAATTAATCATATTAGTAGTCCGGGAGTCTATAGATTAAGCGTAGTCTTTTTTTTTTTAATCGGTTTACTATTATCAAAGGATTGAACAAAATTATCAATTTAAAAAATATATTCGATTGATCGCTGGTTTATAACTGTAGTGCGCCATAAACACGTAATACTTATGAAATAAACGTGAAAACATGATTTGATTGAAAGCGTATCGACGCAGTTCGTATCTTGGTATTTAATTTTTTTTTTTTTTAAATATTTTATTCCGTTAAATAGTACAACAATATAATGCTTAAAGTAATAATTATTAGATAATTTTTTTATTATTGTCAGGATTTAAAAATTATTATAAATTTAAAAATCGACAAATGATTGCTGAATTTCATCGTAGACATTTATACTCGTGTTCTCATTATTATCTATGATAATAGTCTCTGTTAAGCGTTATTATTAAAGATAGGATGTTGATGACAAATGCATTTTTTTCCCTTTAATTCTATATAATGATCTTCAAGCTAAAAATTCGTTTCATGCCTCTCTGATTCAGAATATGAAAATTTAATTATGTATTTTTAGACGTTTTGGTTATAAATACATTGTTTTTGCTTTTTAACGTCATTTTTCAAAATTTTTACGTCATTATTTCATTTTACAAGTAATTTTTTGTAGTTTTTGTAAATTATCGGTCATTTTTCTAATAAAATTAAGACTCTCAGGAACGATTTTACATTTTTAAAAATATTTCTATCAAAATTATTGAAGAGTTTTTGTTACTATTACTTATTATACTTCATTGGTGGACACTATGTGCTCATACTGTATCATACAACTTATACAACATTTGCTTTTACAAAATATACCCCTATGTACACGCTTATCAAATTTTATATTTATAAATTGTATTAAATCAATCCGATAATCTCTTTGTCAATATAACGACATTAAGTTCGATGTTCACGTCGATTTTTTAATTTTCTTACTCAATTTAAATATGTTTGGACACTTACAATTACAGATTTTTCAATTTGTATTTTAGGTAACTTTTTATTGTCATTTTTTACAATTTTTAGGTCATCAAAGCATTTATTTTTTGGGGTCATTTTTGGTACTTTTTTAGGACATCAACATCCTATTTCTAGTTATTATGTATAAAAATCAAAATTTTTTAAAACCTACGAATACTTGCATTTATATTACGTAGGAGGGAGGGGAGAACTTTGATCACCAGAACGCACGCACATCGAATACGTTTACGAATAGAGTGTATTATTATGCACATCATTTAAATTTCGTGACGTTATAATTATGTTATTTCCGTCTGCTGCCATCATTCAACTCGATTTCTGACTCATTTTGTTTTGATTCGATTTTTACCTTAGAAACAACACAAGACGGCCGCTTAGTAGTGACGTATAGTTTTAGAATTTTCGGCATAATTAGTTAGCAGCAGTCGACATTGAACTTTAATTTTTTTTTTTTTTTGTTTGTTTACCATTCACGAGCATTGTGTCCGATCACTGTAAAACGATGGTTTTAGATTCTGAACGAAGTGAAGAAGCCAGTGTTTTTACAATGATGTTCATTTTTTTTTTCTGTGTACAACTTTCCGTATAGAAATACTTATCCAAAAGTTTCGATCAATAACTTTTTGAAACCCGATTCGCCTCTAGATTGTACTTTAGAGAGGTCAATTTCTCAATTCTTCAATGTTTTTTTTGGAAAAACCACCCAAAATTTGACAAAAACGACTCGAAAACCATCATTTTTTGATCAGAATTTTATGAAAATTTAAACATAGATAGAAAATCCTTTTTTCACATTTTTCTAACATTTTTTTTTTTTTATATAATTAACTTCCCTCGTTCAGAATCGTTTTATTGAAGAAATGATTTATCGTTTCTTTAAAATTTAATACGCCCGTCAAGAGAATACCACCTGTCGCGCGAAGTACACCCATCGTATGTCCGGCTTTTTTGTTTTCAATTCACGACGAATCAAACGATTTTGATTTCGAGACCGGAAGATACGCACCCGCGGTCCCTTAAAAATGTACAATTTCATAATAATACGTCGTTATGAGGTCAAAACCATGCTTACGTAATAATGTCCATTAGACTGTCGGCAACGCGAGATTATAAAACAATGATTAATTACTGGAAAAGCAAACGCGTGTTTGTCTTTAAACGCGTGTCGTTCAAAATAGTTTTTTGAGAACAAAATATGAAATCATAATATTTTAAATCCCGTTGTTTGATGCAAAATATAACGAAATCGTATGATTTGTGCCGCCGAATAGATATACCGTACGGTTATATCGATCATAAACCCGCTGACAACCCTTTTAGTCCTGTGTTATATTATTATGACGACGTGTTCAAATGTCAAACATACGTGTTGGATACTTACACGTGATATTATATTATAAACGATAGGTATATGAGTGCATACTAATATATATATATATATATATATATAACCGTTTTCACCAGTGTTTATTTCAGGGCAGTGACCGGAGGGGACTATCCCTCCCGGAGAAAAATGTATGCCCCACCGGAAAATAACTATATATATACATTCCATATACTGTACACTGTATACACTATACAGGTCCAGGGCTCCGAAATTTTTTGATAGCCCTAAGGAGGCCCGAAGCATAAGGTCTGAAATAAACACTGGTTTTCACTCTTTTTCGCGATGGTCGCAAAGCGTTAACTAGGGTTTTAGCCGTGAATTAGTGCGCTTTTAAAAAACACTTGTTAAAAAATGGAATAAATTCGACGTTACGCGTCTTTTGACAATTGCGCCTGCAAGTACTTGGAGGTGGTCTGCGTCGACAATACAATTTTTATTGCACCGCATAGGCGCAATTAGAGGGGGCTAAGCCCTCTCAAAAATACTCATAGCCCCCCCCAGAAATTTTGAGAATTACTTAAGGATAATACCTCTCTTGGGGCTAAATCAATCAAAAATACATATTAGCTCCCCTAAAAACATTTTCCAAGTTGCGCCAATGTTGCACCGTTAAACCGTTTATTATATGCTGTTGTTTGGCGAACGTGGATCATCTAGTCCAGTGTTTCCCAAACTTTTTTACGCAACGCCCCTTTTAATGTTTAAAATCTCCCACCCCCCCCTTGAATTATATTTTTCTTAATTAGGTACCCTTTTTTAGTCCATATATTTTTAAAATCAAATAAAGCTATTAGCATCAATACGATAATTCCGGTCAGATAAAAAGTAATAAATCATATAAAATGTGTATTTATTATTAAGTATGACACCTGTTTATAAGTAGGTAATGACAAATTAAATATTACCCACGTATTTAATAATTCGTACATTACGTTTATGTGACTATAGAATGAAAAATGTGCACATTGAAACAGTCATTAACGACTTTAATAATGCCTCTCAATCGACCTTGTAACCTCAATGCTCCCCTTGGGTGGTTCTAACGCCCCCAAGGGGGCGATATCGCCCACTTTGGGAAACACTGATCTAGTCAGATGTGTATAATGGTGACCGTGTAGGGAAGTCGTAATCGAATTGTGTGCGTTTCCTCGCGAAAACTTGTCGGAAGTTACGAAACAGCGAGATACGCCTTATGAAGACAAAATATGACCTTGAAATAATAATGTAAAGTGTGCTTTGAAAACGACGGGTGATCGTCAAAATTTACTCTAAAATAAAGATGTCATTATTTTATTCACATTTTTGTGTTTACGCGGCCGATACGATCCGACGGATTAGAAAAAAAAAGTCCGATATAATTCGTACCTCATGGTACTCCTCGGGTAGGATATAACATAAATAACTTAAAGAAAAAAAAATTTCATAAACTAAAAATTTTGTATTACCAAAATATTTTCTATCATATTATTTTGTTTTTGTCAAATGTTGGATGGGTTTTTATAAAATGTTGAAAAAACTATTGATAATTTTGAAAAATGATCTCTTTGAAGTATCATTTAGAGCCGAAATCAGATTCAAAAAACTGCCGATCAAAACTTTTAGAAAAGCGTTTCTATACGATAAGTGATCACGAAAAAAATAAAAATAACATCATGGTAAAAAAAAAACTCTAAAAAAATACAGTACAAATATAATTTGGGTGTATTTCACACTTACCAATATTATTCTCAAAAATAGGCTTTTGACAAATTACAAATTGATTACTAAATTACTAAAATTGCAATTAAAATATTATTTATTAACTATTTTAATGGAAATAATTAAAAAAAAAAAATAAATACATGTTCTGTGTTTTTTATTAATAAATGCTTCTCTAGACTTCATCAAAGTTAATACACCGCGTTCAAAATTAAAGTGAGTATAAATGCAGTTAATAAATTCAATCGGTACAAATAACCATTTTGTCCCTATCCGTAATATAGATACTGTTGTGTCGTTATTGTGAAAAGACGTCACCAATAGTAGTACGTATAATATAATATTATCAGCGTTATAGCCAATTTTTGAATCCAGCGCCGCGTTTTTTTATCGTATCGCTAATACATTTTATTATCACGGAATATAATATTATTATTACAGCTGGGTGATGAGCACACACGTTAATGTGTTGACGAAAAAAAGAAAATACGCGATTCAAATGGATCGATTTGGGATCGTGAAAATAAAAAAAAACCGTTTACGTTTTATTTACACTTCCGGCAGCTATTATTATCTCGAATTACCTATTATTATTATCATAATTTTAACCGGGACGTAATTGCCCCCCCCCCGGCGGCGCAGCACGACGGCTATCGGTAATTATTATTATTATTATTATTGTGGTGGTAGTACCGCAATGTGCTGTCCGTCCGACTCTTCCGTCGCAACCAGCGTTGCCCCGTAGTAAATTATTACACTTACACGCATTGTTTTATAGAAATTTTTCGTCCCGCTATAATATTCGCTGTAATTTCAAACCCGCATTGAAAAAATAGTTCGACGATCCATGAAATTTCGTTTATTATAAAGTGTAAAATTGTATTTTGTTTGTCTTTTTAGGCGGGAAAATGTTTTTTACTCGGTTCAGTATTTAAAATTTTATTAGAAAAAACTCATAGTAAAGCGAGATATTTTTCGAAGCGGAGGCGTAGCTATGGGGGAGGCTAAGTGGGCTATAACCCTTCCTATTGTCCGTGTTTTTAAGCTATTTACATCATATTATTCGCATTTAGATTTTGGTAAGTTGTAATTTTTAAAAACAAAATCTTAGACAGAAAATTATACAAGTGTTTCACCAAATTTTATTTTTAATAATAATTTATAGGTAAATCGTATTGTATTTATAACAGACAAATAAAATACATTGAAGAATGGCAGTCTGGAGGTTAGGTTAGGTTAGGTTATTACATTCGGTTATTGCGTAGTCTAAATTTTTAGTTTAGTAGTTTTTCATTAAACCATAGAGATATCCTACACTTTTTTATTTCTCAAAATTTGAAATTTCATACAGAATAACAAATTAATAATAATAATAAAATTTATAAAAACACTCAGTGTGATTAGTAATAAAAAACAAAAATGCTGAAATCGAAAAAAGTCACATAGAAGACTTCAGCGTAATTTACTTATTCAACGCGTCACAAACAACAGAAAAATGCATATAACACCCGAATAGCCTTTTGTTATAGATAAAAAATTTATTTTATTTTTCTATAATTCTACAATATGTATAATATGAAATCTTAGCCCTCCCCATACAAAATTCTTGGCTACGCCACTGGTTCGATGTTTTATAATTAGTTATGTGTTTTGACAAAGTTGTCTGTAAGTATATCACATTTTTGCTGGTGAAAATGTCATGTTTCTAGCACCATTGTTTTTTTGAAAATCTGTATATTACAGTGTATTTTTTCGATTTCATTCAAAACTGTGGTGGTTTTTTGATGCGTTTTGAATGTTTTTTTAAAAATTACTAAAAATTACCGTTTTGACGTACAACGATTATTGTTCAGATGCATAATTAACTCTTAATTTACTCATATTATACCATTGTAAAACAAAATATGCGCTTCATGTAAATACATGTATAACTCTCAGAATCGAAAATAACACAAAAATTATAGTTCGTCCCCTCCTCATCCTCTCCAAGAATTCGCCTATGTACCGACGGTTGTCATAGTCTTAATAAATAATAATGTTTCTAACGGAACGTTTTTAAACGATTAATAATTATTATAAACACCGCGTGTTTATGTATTTTGTCTTAAAAGCTTAGCCCGTTCGGATAGTGTTTAAAAAACTTCACGAACTCGATTCGGTCGTTGAAATTCCGTCCGTTTCCGCGGAACACTGAAATTTTTTAATCCTCGGCGTAGACGATAGCAGTTGAGATACAGTAAATCCTCGTCGTTGTTCGAGCGGAAATCTTCGCGCTCCGGGTCGCGTGTAAGCAATAAGCATACCACACATTGTTACAGTGTTTAACATATTACGCGTTATATAGTTAAATGTGTAATTTCACGCCTCGTTATATTTGAATACAGTCTTAATACATGCCCGGGGCGTGACTATATAAGAGAAATCAGACGATGCGGCGCAGTAATCCATTTTTTTTTTTTCGTTAGTTAAATATATAAAAACGAATTTGAATTTTATCATTTTATCGACTTGATAGTCTAAAAATGCATAGCGCGTGTCCGTAAAGTACTCTTAGTTCATAATTTATGACTTTGTGGTCTATAACGTTTTAGATTCTGAACGAATGGAAGAAGCTAGCGTTTTTACAATGATGTTTATTTATTCATTTTAGATTCTGAACAAAGTGAAGAAGCTAGTGTTTTTACAATGATGTTTATTTATTTTTTTTTATTATTTTTTTTTTTCTGTTAACACTTTTTCGTATAGAAATACTTGTCCAAAAGTTTCGATCAATAACTTTTTGAAACCGGATTCGCCTCTAGATTGTACTTTAGAGAGGTCATT